>PVKP010017300.1:0-46434 GCA_004027715.1 Plecturocebus donacophilus
TCTGCTACTGCATTTGTCAAACAGCAGGCATGCTTACTTCTTCCTCCAGAGCTCCTTGAGGGAAGAAAAGGTGTCCTATTTGCCTGTATCATTGACATGCCTAGAGCACAACCAAGCATACAGTCATCACTCCATGAATGTTTTTCCATTCTCTGTGTTGGTAGAGACACGCTAAGGGGGAAATGATGCAGGCAGGGTGCGGGGTGCAACAGGGACTCTGAAGGGAGAAGTCAAGACTGAAACAAGCACTAAGGAGCCATTTGCCCAAGGGTGAGAGCTGAACGCATGTGAGCAAGCAGAAGAATACATGAAAAGATGGTTAGACAGCCAAGGGCGACCCCTCCTACTTTGGTCTCTTCCTCTCTCTTTCCCTGTGTGTTTCTATCTCTGCCCCTCATCATCTGTTTCCCTTTGTCAGTGACTTTCCCGCTTTGTCTGTAAAAAGTGTTTTAAACGGATCTTTTGTGACTTGTTTTCCTCACCTTTGTGTCACATGTTCATTCATTCTCTTACTATCTTTTACTCGGACTTCTATTCTTTCTGCATTTCCTTACTCCACTTGCCACCAACATAGAGATAAATCATTCATATTTTTTGGAATGGCTTTATGTGTCCTTGTTTTAAAGGGATATGACCAAGAGGAGCATTTTAAACATGTCTCTCCTCAAAACACCTAAGCCAACTCCTTTTTAATTGAATTTCCATGGATTGAGTACATTGGCTTTCAGCAGGTCGGGGCGCTCAAGGTGACAGCCAGTCCCTGATCCTTGGTCTTGTGTGACTGCCAGCATTGCTGTCCCCTTTGGGACTCAGCCTTCGGGGTGAATGCACGCAGAGGTCTTTTGCTTACCAAGCTTGCAGATGAAAATACAGAGGCATGAGCTAGGAAAGAACTTGACCCTCTAGCTCAGTGGAGCAAGGCTAGGAAGAGAACACAAAAAGAGAGACCTGGCCTGGCAGGGGCAGAGGAGTTGGTAAGGAAGCTTTCAGCCCTGACAACAGCCCACAAGGGAGCTGCTTTTCACTGACGCCAGGGCTCCTGAGGACCAGAATGGCTGATCGCGGCCAGCCACATTAAATATATAATTTCAGTAATGTGATCAAACTGACTTTCTGCCAGAGCTGTGAAGAAAATCCCATACAGAGCTGGAGGGCCTTTGTGTTTTCCATTTTTGATTCTGTGTTAGGCTGATTTTTTTTGGGGGGGGAGATATTTAATTTCCCTAGTCTTTTCAATCAAAGAAATTGACACATTAACAGGACGGGTGGTGATGGTGGCAATGGCAGGGAAAGTAATTAAAAAGTCTAATTTTTCTTTCTAAAAGAACCAGCCCCTGAATTGGATAGGTCTCCTTGGACTGGAAAGCAGACAAAGTTTGAATAGAACTTTTGTTCAAATCTAACAATTTGTTTTGTTGCACTTAGACGCTGGGAGGTTGGGAGGAATATTTTCTTTTCCAGGAGTCAATGTTCTGGACATTACAGGGCTGTACCAGTTTCTTAGGGCAGTCATAACAAAGTACTATCCACCGGGTGGCTTAAAATAACAGAAATTTACTTTCTCACAGTTTCAGAGGCTAGAAATTCAAAGTTAACATGTAGGCAGGGCCGTGCTGCCTCTGAAGTACTAAAGAAGAATTTCTTCCATGCCTTCCTCTTAGCTTCCAGTGTTGCCTACAACCTTGCTGTTCTTGGCTTGTTGACACATCACTCTAATCTCTGACTCCAGAGTCACACGGTGTGCACTCCATATATGCCTGTGTTTTCTCTTCTTAGACGGACACCAGTCATATTGGATTAAGGCCCATCCTAATCCAGCATGGTCTCATTTTTACTTGACTGCAAAGACTCTATTTCCCAATAAGGTCACATTCACAGGTACTAGGGGGTTAGAATTTTAACAAATTTTGTGGGGGAGACCCAAGTCAATCCATACAGGGAAAAACAGTCTGGGATGGGGAGGGAGTAGAGAAGACAAGACTACCTACAGTGCCAAGGGGACTCCACTCGTGGATAGAAAGGGTTGAATTATCTGGCCTGCCTGGGATAGTCTCCATTTGGTGATATCAAGTCTTGGTCCCACAACTACCCAAGGTCTCAGACATCAGATTGATCATTCGGCTAAACACCAGGTCATCTTGGAAGTGAGCGTGCTCTCCAGGCAGGGAAAGCTCATCTCTGAAGTAACATTGTGACATGATAGAAAGAGCACTCAACTTAGAGTCAGACAATCTGGGTTCACCTTTTTCTAACGGCTCATCCACTCCGTAAATTGAAAGCACATTAATAAACTCCTTTGATCCTCAATTTGCATTTCCATAAAAATAAAATATAAAATAATTTCCATCTATTGCAATTTTATAATACAACTTAAGTGAGAAAAATGGGTGAAAAAGAGTTTTACTATGTATTATATATATATATATATGTGAATAAGTTTATATATATATAAATGAAAAATCCCTTTCTCCTGCTCATATGGGGCAGAACCTTCAGTCGTTCTGTTTAAAAAGTTGATGTGATTCTTCCCATACCCAGAGTGGGCAAATATGATTTAAAGTTGGAAAGGATACCATCTGTCTCTGTGGCTCTAAAACTCAAGGTGATCAAAACTGCCCTTCAAAACCCACAGTGGCCTCAATCTCTTAGCATCTGGGGCTACCTGATGGAACAGATTTTTATCTGGATAGGTAGTTAGAGCCTAATCCTTTAGCCAAGCCTATAAATAAGTCTAAAGGCATTAAAGCTGATGATAAAAAGAAAATAAAGTCTTTCTTTAGATGTCCTCCCTCACAATGCCTTAGGGGAGGAATGTGCAGCCCTCTGCTTGCTGATGATGAAATTAGTGGGCACTCACCTTTCCATCAGAAAGGACTGGAATCTGATGTCAAATGCCACGGAAGAGGATATATTTTACACAGCATATTAGGCCCCAATGCAAATTAGAAGAAATATGGGGAGCCTTCAAAAAGGTAGGTCAAACTTTTTCCTCAAGCAGATAATTACAGACTGGGGGTGAGTAAATCTTATTAGCCTCTTTCCACCTCGTCTCTTCTCATAAAACACTGGAGAGAAGAAAGCCATTCCAATTCAGAACTGGACAGCTCACCCGAGAGAGGCCCAGCCCGCTGGTCGTCGGGACACCTGCGGTCAGGCTGTTGATGCTCACTCTCTTTCCCCCACCCCAACATGCCCCAACCAGAATGCAGGTGAAGACAGCCAGCCAGGCATGGAGTCCCATGATGGACTTGCTGAGACTTGGTGACTTCTCACTGTCTGAAGAATGATACCTTCAGGCAGCAATTTTCCAGTCAAATTTCTCTGCCCAAGTTTGAGGCCTTAAAATTAATGAAGTTGTTAACATTTCTTAAAATGTCTTTCATGGCAGTTGAAAGGTATGGATTTATCACCCGAGCCGGCTGGCCTCTTTGATTCACAGACATGTGGGCTGAGCCACCGCAAACATCCTTAAGGGGACCAGACTCTTGGTCCGAGCTCTGCCTTTAGCTTGTTCTGCAGTGGGTCTTGGGGCAAGACCGATAGATCCTTAAATCTATGCTCTGAGGTCAGCCCACTGGGGACACTATGGCAATGGACATAGCTGCCTACAGAATGATTTCTCTGGCCTATGAGCACTGAAAGGGCAGGGCCAACCCTTACCTGTCTTTATATTTGCATCACTTCCCACATCTGACACAGGGCCAGGCGCACAGGGAAGATTATGGTGGTGGTAATGTCTTCATAAGTCTCAGCTGAATTGAATATGGCAGAAAGACGTAAAACCTCTGGAATGACCACCATGATCAGTTAAGGACCCACCAATGAAGAATCAGCTCCTCCTTTCCCGTGAATCAATAGCAACAATAGTGCTGACTTGGGCACTCTCACCGGAACTTGGGCAGTAACTGCCAATGGTTTGGGTCCTCTCCTCTGCCAAGAAGGGAAATCATGAGGATTCCAGGCAACGAGGAGAGTTTGAAAGAGATCTTGAAAAACCACTGGATTGATTCCTTTGCCCTAAGGTGGCATGCCATTTCACCCTCATTTTACAGATAAGGAGGATGAGGCTCAGGGAGCACCAAATGGGTTTATCGGGGCCACGCTGTGCATAGGAACCAGCTTAATAAGCTCTCATGGTCTTCTCCTTTTGACCTGCAACCTCTTATAAGACGCTCCACAGGGAACAAATGTGTTGCGCTCTGCAGCATAGAGGGGGTAGATCTGCCTTTTTTGGACATTCTGCATTTTATAAAAATTGTCCTCCTGTAGAGACACTGAATGACTTTGGGAACAAACTCAAAAATGTTACCTGAAGACCAGTTGTATCACAAATCTGGTTACAAAGCATTAACAATGCAAAGATCCAGATTTCAATTATTTATAGATCTTGCCCTTATCATAAGATGACACTCAGTGTCCAGCTTAAATAAAATCAGGAAATAATTCTTATCTGGAATCTCCTTACGACCACTGATGTTTCTCTCCTGCGAGGGCTGCTTAAGAGTCGCAGGCAACATTCCAGCACAGAAGATAATTCTAAACTGCCCTGGGGTTTTGGATGGATTTTTTTTTTAAGTTTAAAATGAAAAGTTCAGTTCATATGAACCAAGAGCATTACAGATGACAGACAGCAGCCCTCGGACTGGGAGCTTTTCTACAGTAAGTGGAACATCTCTGTTAGGTGCATTTTAAATAGCTTAGGCCCAAGGGTAGAGACCGCATAGAGGAACAGGTATATGCCCAGAAGGAAATCTAGAACTCAGTGCTGCACTAGGTTTATAAATACTTAATTCAATCAGGCCTGATGAATGAGTTTCATCTCCAGAGGCCTTTTGCATTAATTCATCATAAATATGAGGTCGGTGCAAAAGTAATTGCAGTTTTTGCCATTGAAAGTAGTGGCAAAACCGTAATTACTTTTACACCAATCTAATAAGTCTTTATGCATCTCTTCCATGTGATAGAATAATGTGGGGAGCAAAGCTTAGTGCTTGCCCTTATGGGGTTCACCCTAGAGGAGTTCAAGAGAAATAAAATGTCCACTTAGAAATGCTTCTTCTCTCCTGTAAATCTCTCCACTGCAGAGACCCAGCTACTATGAGCTGTTAGAATGAGCAGAGAGGAGGAATCTTACGCCATGTAAAGGCAGCCTCCTGAGGGCTCCTAGGACAGGACCTATCAGGCTGCATTGGTGGCACTCGAGAGAAAAAAAATGAAAGGGGAAGAACTCTGTCTTGGTAGCTGGAGAAGCCACTCTGTGTGATCTTGTTAAAAACTTAGTTTCTGCATCTGTAAAAATGTAGCTGGACCGGTCTCTTTATGTCAGAGGCTGTTGTAGAATCAGATGAACCAAAATAATATCAAAGAACATGTTTGGGAAACATTAAGGAGCTTCCTAACTGCAAGGGGACTGGGAAGACCTGTGATGCTCGTAGTAATAATAATCCCCTCTTAAGAGATTGTGATTGTTAGAAACACTGTGGGTTAGGACCAGAAAGCCACAGTCAAGATGCAAACAAGCATCTCATCTAATGACTGGTAAAGGGATGGCTGGAATACTATACATCATAAAGGCTAAGCGGGAGGGATATGGCAGCAACAAAATCCTTGGCTCCCTGGAATGGCCTGGCTGGGACGGTCCACTGGGGCTGCGCATCACTGGGAGACAGAGGGCTCCGAAAGACTTCTTTTGCACATAGGGAGCTGAGGAAATCCCCTGGAGCTGAAACTCAAACTGAAACTCACAGAGTCCTTATTACGAGATGGTGATGGTGCATCACAAGTAACTGTTGAACATATACTCACCATATCTGCTGCGATGAGACAAGAAAGGAAAGGAGTCTTTCATTATCCAGGTGAGATTCCACGTAAAATAATCAGGAGAAGGAGAAGGCATGTTTGTTGGTGACTCCAAGGAGCTATGACCTGGACATAAAAACAAAGAAAACACTGATCCATATGCTTGGGATGTATCTTTTAGCCATCTCTCAATATCAGTCAAAAAGAAAGTTTGTATGGGGTTTTCATGACATCCGTTGGAAAGATGAGGGGGGAAAAAATGAACCCTCCTAACTGCAAGGGGCCCTGGAAGACCTTGACTGAGTTGATCTCAGGACCCTGATGTACGTTTTCTACCAAGGGCAGACAGATCTAAGAGGTATGAATGTTCTGACCAAGGCCAGGCTGAGGATCTCTGGGAGATGAACTAGAAGCTGGGGCACTTCATGGCTTGGTCTAACAGTTCTATTCAAAGTCTATTGTGCCTATAAGAATTTCTGCAGCGTTATAGAGAACTCCAATTCATCTCGTCCAGATAATGCCTCCATCTCCACTTTCTGTTCAGATTTGTAACTTGATCTAATGTTGTTTGCTTGGGTTATTGCCTTGTCAATGAGAGAGTTGAAATTACACTCTGAAGTTATGAGTTCTTAACAATAATGTTATTTTCAGGGTTTTGGGGCGGTGGGTGAGGGGAAGGTAGGTGACTGGAGTTTTCCAAGAGCCAAGTGGCCAGAAAGCCAAAAGGATTAATGTTTCTGATTTGCATGAGAGAAAGAAGTCTTGACAGAAAAGCAGCAGAAAAGCATTATTCCTGTCCTTAGCAGCACCTTAGGATTTTGTGTGGTGAAAAGTCATTACAATATATCTACAAATCAAATGATCACACACTGCACGCTCTAACACAGTGCTTCCCAGAAAACCCCAAGCTCAGTCACTATTTGCTAATGTTTTATGGCAGGCAAAGCCTTGTTTGTTAAAGAAGGAAGGATTTGAGAATGAGTTCTGTTTCATAGACAGATGTGTTGCAAGACTGAGTGCAGGGAAGAGGGAAGGAAGGAAACCAGCATTTCTTCTGTAGCTTCCCTGGTACAGGCACCATGCTGGAATCTTTACCTACATAACGTCACAGGATATTCACCATGGTTCTCTAAGATAGGAATGATCATCTCCATTTTACAGGTGCATCAACTGAGATGCAGAGAGGTAAGTGATGGAAGCAGGAACTGAGCCCAGGTTTGCATCGTATCAACAGGCCATGTTCTCCTGTGAATGGGCTGATCTGCTACTCTGGCGGTAACTATTAACCCACTTGGAGGGACTTTGTGAAGAGGAAAAGGAGAAGAAGAGAAAGAAGAAAAGGCAGCAGGAGTAGCGAAAGCATTTTCCCGGTCTGCCTGTTCTGTGCTTTCTTCCGCATCACCCACTGCACCAGCTCTTGCAGGTTCTGCTCCCCTACCTCTAACTCCCTTTTAGGAACAACCCCACTTCACACACTTGAAGGAAATCTCTGGCCTGGGTACCCAAGGCAGTCTCTTGTTTCCAGACCCCTCCACTATTTTACCTGCAGGTGCTGCACTTAGGCGAAGCTGATTAAAGGCCCTTGTGCCCTGCAACTGGGACAGGATGGGCATTACACAGTCTCCTTCCTAAAAAAAAAACATTTTAACCTCTGCTTTCCATAGATCTGAGTTGGAAGTGCTGGCTCCTGGGTATCTAGGAAAGAATTTTGACTTTTCTCCCATATTTGGTCTGCAGAGATTAGAACTGAATTGATTGGTGCCAGATACATCTTTCTGTAGCATTTCTGCAAAACAGCTCAGAGGAAATGCACTGAAAGGGGTGAGAGGCTGTGCTTGTGAGTTGCAGAGAGAAGCCATCTCATTTCACCTGAACATCAACTCTGTTTCACAAGCAGGCAATGGGGTTCAGAGAAGTGAATGCAAAGACACGTACGGTTACTTTGGGCAGGGTTAAGTTTATTTTAGCCTTTTAATAAATTAGTATGTATTGAGCACATATGGACCAGGCATGATGCTAAGTGCTTTAAATGTGTGATTTTTGTTTACTTCTTACAGTAACCTTGTGAATAAGTTTAGCTGTCCTCATTTTGCAGCTGAGGAAATAGAGGCATAAAGAGGGTTAGTTATCTTTACTGCAGCCACACAGTCAGCAGGAGACAGGAAATCAGAGTCAAAAGACTACATCAACTGACACTGAAATCCAAGCTCCTTCCACCACCCTGCACGGGCCACAGATTGCTGCAGGGTGGTCCTCGACTCTCAGCAGGGCCCCCACAGGGTTGGGGTTGGAGGTCACCACTGAATACGCCTCAGAACAAGGCAACAGTGGGAAGGGTCTGGGAAGACTCGGACAATCGACCCCCTGCAATGACTCCCATGTGAATAAAAATTGGCATCTCTAGGTCTGAGTCATCAGCTAATCTCAAATTTTAAGTAGCTTTGAAGTGACAGGAAGACTAAGCCTAGGTTATGCTTCCCTGTTTCCAAGTGATGTCATCTTTCTGAATTATTCAGTTTGGGAATGGCATTAACTTATTCCTGGGTGGGAAGAAACAAGCAGATGGGGCTAGACTTCAGGAAGCACTTACGAATCTGTGAGTGGGCACAGAATGGCAGATAACTTTAACATGGATGAGGGCCAGGTAATATATTCAGGGGTTAAAAAAGATGAAAGCTTTCAAAGGAAGGACTCTGAGAGCTGGGTCATGACTCAGCACGGTGATATGGACATCACTGTGGACCATCCCTAGCGGCATGAGCTTAAAGCCTTTTATATCACAAAACACCAGTAACTTGCTGGGCATCCTCAGGGTTAAAGACTGCAGAATATTGCAGAGTTGAAATAAAGCAGAAAGTCTTATCTTGCCCTTACAGGAACTCCTAGAATATCTTCCAGCCAGTGGGCTCACAGGGGCCCCAATCTTACCCCCCAGAGTAGGGTGGGCAAGTGATAAGCTGGATGAGGCTAGGGAGCTAATGCAGGATGGGGTGGGGGTGGTCAGCCAAAAAGGCTGAGCCTCCCCACCTGAAAAGTCAAGGATCAAGGAAAGCAAAGCCCACACGGATGGAGTTGTTTGCCAACATCAGAAGCATTAGAACAGAAGTGTGTGCTAGTCAAAGTTCATAGACTACACATCGACGTACAATATAAAGAACAAAATACTTCTGCACTTAACAAGTGCAGGGTCAAGAGACTGTCTGTTCCCATCACGCTCTTTACCCTTGTCCATCTCAACCACTGCAGGGAATGATTTTCTAGCAGAAAGAGAAGCCAGGCCATCAGAAGCAATCCATTTAAGCCAGAGAAAGCCTTGTCTTTTTGGTGTTTCATGCTGAAAACAGGAGGATCCAGAGTGAAATGGGCCTCCCGCCAATGCAGATGTATGGGTGAAGGTATGAATGCAGACCAACCGGCTCAAGTAGGGTGACTCTTGGACCTTGGGAGATGAAGCATAGAGGAGAAAGGAGTGGGGACATAGGAGCAGGAGCTTCTAGTGAAGTGAGGCAGATAAGTGAAGGCCTGAAGAGAAATGAGGAAGAAATGCTCCTGGACTGAGGGCATTATTGATTGGCTAGCGATACAATTGTTGTTTTTCTGATGATTTCTTAAGCCCTTTCTAGGCACTGCAGGGTATCAAGGCAGAGTGAAAACCTCAAGCTCTTGACACTCCTCATTTTTTATTGTGCTTCATCCCCCTAATGACCTCAGCTTCGGCTCCAGGTCTAATCTCTATCATAATTCCCATGCACACAATCTCAACTCCTTTGGCCCTTTCTTCCTTTACAATTATCCTGGAGCAGGTGAATGTGGTAGTGGGAGAGGAGGGGTGAAGGAACACATGACAGTGCTGATGGGCCTCACTTTAAATTCATGACCAGAAACCTCAAGACCCTCAGGATGACCTGGGAATCCCACTGCCTTCCCTGACGAACTCAGTTCACTCTCTCTCTCTTTCCAATACAACTAGTTAAAACTTCCTCTTAGGTTCTCAAACCTCCAGTTCCCCAATGCTTCTACATTCTCAGTGAATGAGTTTATTTCTTAGTTTGTTGAGAAAAGAGAGGCAATCTACCCACTTACAGCTATCAGGTTGTTGTAAAGGATAACAGTTTACACTCTTAAACAGCGCCAGCCTCTTCTCTTAGGTGCTAGTCTCTTCTCTTCTCAAGGGATCTGCTATTACAACGGTCCTGCATCAACAACTTTCCCTCTCTACCAAGTCAGTCGTACAAACACACATCATCTCATAAAGAGCTTCCTTGACCACCACACTCTTCTACAACCATCGTCCCTTTACTCTGCTCTTCTTTACAGCTAAATCTCTTAAACAATTTGTTTCTGCTCCTCTCTCCACCTTCTTCCTCCCTTGTTCTCTTAAATCCAACAAAATCTAGATTGGCTTCACTACTCCAGGTCAAGGTTGCCGGCGACCGCAGGCTGCTGATACATTGAGGAACGCTCGGTCTGTGTTTCACTAGACACCCCCAGGAGCATTTGTCCTGCAATCACTCCCTGCTTCTTGGATTTCTCACATCTTGGTAACCATGTGGTCCTTGGTTGCCTCCTGCTTCAATGGGAAGATCCTTTTTATTCTTCTTTGCCAGGTCCTCCTCATTTTCCAAGCTGCAGAGGAGGAAACCTCTCTATTTCCAGCAGCACTTGCCTAGGAACTGTCATGGCTGAGTATTGTATTTTATCCCAGTGGTTCTAACCAGCTGATGATCAATGACCAAGAATTTCAAGTGAATGCAGAACACCAGACCCTTCCTGTACCTAACTGAAGATTCTTTGCTGACCAATGAAGAAGGGGACTTGTTTAACCACACTCACACAGAACTATGCATTCATTCATTCTCTTCAGTTCAAAGCATCGATCTTCAATTCCAAATAAGCAGGACCACATTGTAGCCCTCTTTGTAAGATGTTGAAAACTCTGACTTTTCTTCCTAGGAAAATCACACAGTGAATTTCTCCTTGCCTGACACGTAAATAAGCTTGTCTTAAAAAACAACTCTGTGGGATCTTTATTATTTGACAATTGTTAAAAGTTGGAGAACCTGGGCATTTTCTGCATCTAAACTCTCTCTCAAAGTGATCTCACCCAGTTTCATAGCTCAAAATACCATCCACATACTACTGTTAGCAAATGCGTTTCTTCAGCCTAATCTCTCCCCTAAACAACAGAATACACATCCAACTGCCTGCTCAAAATCTCCACTTTATTGCCTGATAAGCATCTGAAACTTATCATGAGCAAACCAAAAACCTGATTCCCTTCCCCTAAACCCCAGGCGTCCCCCATTTCAGATAGTGTTACTAATACTCACCTGGCTGTTTGGGCCAAAAACCAAGGAGGAATCCTTGACTTCTTCCATTTATTCACACCCCACATCAACTCATCAGCAAATCTTGATGGCTCTACCTGAATTTTACCCATTCTCATCTTCCCGCTTCACCTATCTCAATTATTGCTATGAGCTCCCAGAGGGCCTCCCTTCAGTTTGTTCTCTATGTAGCAGTTAGGTTGACACTGCAGCTCCTGGAATAGCTTTCAAGTTTCTTGCCATTGCCTAGCCTAAAGGTCCCATAGGATCTGGCTCCTGATTCTCTTTCTAACCTCATTTGCAACCATTTTCCCCTCATTGTTGGAGCTCAGTCCCACAGACCTTCTTGCTCTTCCCCAAACTTGCCAAGCACATTCCTACCCCAGGGCCTTTGCACTGGCAGTTCTCTCAGTGGAGGAAGCTCCTCCTACTCAGAGGCACGTGGCCACTCCCTGTCTCTTTCCAGGTCCCTGTCCATATGTCACTTCCCCAGAAAGAACTTCCCTGCTCATCCTATTGAGAGACAACTCATTGTAAGCCACTCCTCATCCCTTTGCCCTGTTTCTTACACATATATGTGTTCTGTGTATTGGCTTATTCCTTGTGTACTTCCTGCACTAATCACTGCTATGTCTCCATGTCTAGCACACAGCAGGCACTCAATAAATATTTGTCAAATAAATGAAACCAGAGCCCTGGAGGAAGGTATTATCTCTGGCACTTATTAGCTATTAACTTCAGGTTAAGCACACACTCTACCAAACCTCAATTTTCTGAAAATGATGATGAAGAATAAGAATGGGGCATACTCCAAAAATTCTCAGGGTTTTGTAAGGGCCAGATGAGACAATGTGTGCATGACATAGTCTTTCAATGTCATCATACCATCCTTAAAGGTGTATGCTCCTATCTGTGTTTTAGAATCCAGAATGAGTGGGAGTCTTGGTCTGTTTCCTATATTGGGGGCATCTTGTTCGAATAATTTCAACATCCAGAAATCAAAAGTGCTCCCAAAGAGCTGCTTCTCTATCATTCACTAGTTAATCATTAACTTTGCCAACTGTACACAATCTCGACTACCCAAATTGCAGCCAATTGGCACTCTGTATTTCCAATCTTTATTTTGATATGTCTCACTGCATGTCTATTTATTCCTAAGCCAATATACATAATATAGTAAATATATCACACTTGTGTCAGTATAAATAATAAAGAGCTATGCACGTGTGATGGTTATTTACATGAATGCCCCAGGCTCACTAGCAAGCATGTTTTACAAACCTACATCAATAAAATGTAACAAATGCTTCCATTCTAAATGCTCTTTGGAACAGCTCCTACCTTGCCTGTACACGTTTTACTTATTTATTTTCCTTCCAACAATAAAACAATCAGTGACAGCCTGCTAGTTTTTTCCCCTTTATTTGAAAACACACTTAATAATGCATTCTTTTACAATGATTTTGTGTCACACAAAGCAAAGCTTATGGCCAAATAAATAGTGGTCTGGATGTCAAATCAGGCACAGCTCTCAGAGTACAGAGCAGGCCTCTTTTTGGGACTGGCAGCCCGAGGGAAATGGTTTGGGTATTCACTAGGCTGAGCCTGCACCTGTTCAGCAAAAGAAACCTCAGTAAATTTACATGACTCCTAGAGTTAGCGGTGATGGGCGATGTTGTTAATTTAGTCTGAAAAACAGAGATGTGATTTCAGAGAAAAGAGACTTTGCAGATGCACCATTTGTCCTAAACGTATAGTCCTCCCCATACCTCCCCAGGCCTGGAAAATGAGGGGGTTGAACTCCCTGTTCGCTAAGGTCCTCTCTGGTTGATACATATTTGGTTCTCTATGGTTTGCTTTCACATTTTCTTCCAGCTGGCTCATTCAGAAGGGAGCTATTAGTGTCAAGGGCGGAATTTGGATGGAATTAAACAGCTCCCACTCCACCTCACCTTTCTTTAAGCCCCATCCCATCCTGCCAGGGATGTTTGTGTTCTTTCTTGATAGCTCAAGTATTGAAGCAAAAATTACTCTCCCATAATATTCTCTTGCACTGTCAAAAGTTATAGTTTCCACATGCATTTCCTGCCTCCCCAAGAGGACCCATGTATAACTTCTGAGTTCATTCAATGGTAAACCACCTCTGCCAGCTAATAAAAGCACACACCTCTTCCCAAGGTGCAACAGTGAGGAATATTAAAAAAGGAAATTGTTAGCATGGTCCCTGTCCTTAGGGACTTGGTTACCTGCAGGGTATCCTACACCAAAAAAAAAAAAAAGAGTCACAAAGAGGTTGCCATAGAAAATAGCTAAAGTATGTAAATTTGTAGCCTGAACACTGTCTTTTCAGCCTTACTTCCCATCCAGAATCCTTCCTTTCACATCATATTCCATTACACCTTAGCCACCAAACTTAAACTCAAGCTAATCTCTGCCTAGAACATCCACCTCCACCCCCTGCTTTCCTAAATCCTACCCCTTCTTAAAGGACCAGCTCAAATCCCTCCTCCCAAATGTCCTCGTCTTCCCTGAGCTGGACACTAAAGCAGTTGAGCTGGGATTTGGGTTGTGCCAGAACAGAACTTGAACCTGGGCCCTGACTTCCTTAACCACTTAAGGCTTACTGCTACTTAGGGTAGTGGTGTCGAGGCCATTGATCAAACATGTCAAGGATAATGGATTATAATTGTATATTAATTTCACTCACTAACCTTAAGCTTCAGGTCTGTTGTGTTTGTTGATTGTTTTTCTTTTTTTTGCTCATTGGTTTAGAAAAAATTAGGAAAAGCATTTCATGGAGGCTGTTTTTGGTTTGGTGTCATGTAGGACATGCTGGACAGGGGCAAGGCCAGATCAAGGCATGGACTTACTTCATCAGCTGAGATACCACGTCTATCCAGGTACTAGTGACTCATAATTCATGGCCAAAGTCCCAATAATGAAGGCCATGTGACAGCTGATGCCGCCTCTTCAGAATTTGTATCTCTCAGAATTTGATAGTTCCAAGTCACTGCATTTTCATTTTTCCAGATATGACTTTGGTGTCCCAAGCAAGCAGCTCCTGACTCACCCATGAGCCCCACAGTGCCTCCTTTGGCCCTGAATCCCTGCTGCAGATGTGCTTGGTCACTGACCCGACCTACCTAGCCAGGGTGGACTCACACTGGCTTTTGGTAGCTGTGGAAGACTAATGGGCATTTTTATTTTAGTAGCCCAAGACAGCAATCGAGAGGATCTCACTCTCCAGGTGGCCTGATTCTTAACACCCCCGCACCCCCTACCCCGTAAGACCTGAGTGCTTCCATTAGCAGGACAACATGACTATCTGTTTTGGGTCCATTTCTGTGGTTTGCTTGTACTCTACACTCTTTATGAAATTTACTCCACTGTGATCTTAAGCCTATTTTCTCCTCCCAAAACATGTTGACTAGAATAATAATCAAAAGAAAGGCTTTGAACTGCCACCAGGCCTTTCATCTTGTGATCCCAGAGAGCTTTACCAAGTACTAAATAATTAATGTACTGAAAGCGACACAAAGACACAAAGACAGGGCAGCCTAGAAAACGAAGTCCATCAACAAAAGACCTTTTTCTTTTGGAGTGAGAGAGTCCTTATAGGGATAATCACCAGCCAGCCGGCCCAGGAGTCTCCGGACATGTTGAACAAGAGGCTACGAACTATCCAAGAACAACTGGTTCTTCTCTGGACCTGATGTTTCCAGTTGGGAAGTAACAGTTGACAGGATGACTCCTGAAATCATGCAGTGAGTGCCCTGGAGAGAGTGTGACCCACTTTCTCAGGAAGAGGGGAGCTGTAGTGTGGAAGAGTGGATTCTAACTATCTACACATTCACCACGACTTAGGGCTCCTTGATGCCTTTCAGGGGCATCTACTTTTGTGATCCTTACAGCCACCTGAGTAGTTAACCTCTTTTACAGATGAAAAGATTGAGGCTCAGGAAGCACAAATGCCCAAGGTCACATTGCCAGTGACTACCACGATGGGATGTATGACTGCAGACCTCTGATGTATGGGCCAGCTAGGAATGCCACTCTACGGCCACCCTTGCAGGTGGTGATTCTCCTGGAGAATAGGGATTGGAAATTAAATTCAGCAGAATGAAACTGCCCAGGTCATAGATGCTTGCTGCATTCTCCTAACTGAGAACAATAGATCCCTTCGGGTTGATGGAAGTTGACCTAGAAACACACACCTTCCATCAGGGCAGCTAGCTCTGCGGGGCCTCAGACTCAGCCACGACTGTCTCCATAGCAACCACCATAAGGCCTGATGCCTGAATCCTTGAAATTGGTCCTTGGCTGGTCCAAGGGAACATGCTTAGGGTGAGGGGAGGAAGAGAGACAGAACACTTTCTTCTAACTTCCAGGTCTTTCAATCCCTCTTTGTCTACTTGTCACCCCTCTCATTTCAGGATAAAGAGTCTACCCTCTAAGAAGCCCCAGCTTCAGACGCCACATTACTCAGCACAAAGGCCCTTCACCATGACTAGACTCATTTCCACAGCTAGAGAACTGTGTTCTCAGGTACAGCAATATTACTGCGTGACCTTGGGTAAGCTGCTTAGCCTTTTTCAAGCTTTGTTTCTCTGCATATAAAACAGAACTCATCATGCTTTCCCAGCCAACTTTTGAGACACTCAGAGAATTAATAAGACAGTATCTACAAAGCCCTCAGCCTCTTTTGAAGAAAAATACACTAGAAATTCTTGTGCTTTTACTAACGGGCATTGGCATGATGCTATATTTTAAGTCACTCTTCACCTGTATTACTAAAATAAACTCAGCTTATATTAAAATAGACAAGCCAACAGCCTGATTGGCTTCATCCTACTCTGGCACTGTGTCACCTTTTTGCTTCCATTCATCTTGCACTGTTAACAATGGTGGTCAGTATTACCCTTGACCTCGTGCAGAGACTCAGAGTGGGGGAGCTGGGGGGGCTGTGAAGACTATTTATCTATGTCTTCCCATCACACAAGCGAGGAAGCTTGTGTAATCAAGCTTTCTTAAACACAGGAAGAAACAATGCTTCACCCAAAGTCATCTCGTTAGTGAAAAATCACGAAATCTGATCTTCTGTTCCCCCATTCTATGCCTCACCCACCACAGAAGAAGGTAGCAAAGAAAGGAGGAGGGAGAAGAAACAGGGAGACACGATTTTGCTCTTTACACCTTTAAGCTGCAATATTCTGGGATGTTAGAAAAAAAAAACTCACTAAGAAAGAAACCAATACTTCATGTGTGCCTGTTACACATGGTGACCAGCCCCTTACTGGGGGCTTTATAATCGCTGTCTCAGAAATCCCAGTTTTCTGAATGGGGGATTATTATTCCCATTTTTGAATGAGGAAACGGAGGTTCAGAGAGATTGAGTAACTTGCCCAAGGTTCCGGAGCCAAAATGGATGGAGCTAAGATTAATTCATTCATTCCATTTCTACTTACTGAGTGTCTCCTATGTGCTGAGCTCTGCTCTTGGCAGTTGGGCTGCATTAGTGAGCAGAACCCCACGCTACCCTCTTAGAGCTTCCAGACTGAGGAGCTTAGAGTGTGCCAGGCAGCAGACAGCAATCCAACAAGCTCTCAAGTCCTTTTGACATCTTGATGTTGTTATGCATTGTGAACGAGATAGACACAATCATCTGAGAATACACAATGAGGGATTTGACTTCATTATGAGGGCCAGGGGAAGATTACCTGAGAAGCTGATGTGTGAGCTGAAATCCTTAACCAGATGAGTAAAGTTAATGAGTTAAAGGGAGTGGGGTAGGGTAGGAGGCTGGAGATTTGATTTAAACTCAAGTCTCTCTCACAACAGAGCACCTGCTCCTTATTTTCCACCAAGGAAGGTGAAGCACTACAGAAGAACCTCAATGTATGGCCCAATCACACTGCCACTGTCCAGCAAGGAACCCCTTGGAGATGACACTGACTGCAGTGGAGAACAAGGACATGGAGTTAAGCACAGCAGTAAGAGTGACCAGATTACAGATGTCTGATGCCTTCTCCTAAGGATGACAGACCCTCCAGATCAACCTAGAAGGCCACCTAAAACTGCTACCTAAAATGGCTCTGCCCTGTGACATGATGGACCTGACTTGCCAGGGACCCGCCTGCCTTTTCTCGGATGCTCAGTCTGTTGGCCAACTTTCCTGCAGAGAGGGGACCTGGAATCCAGCCACCAAAACTTCAGCCTCGCGTTTGCTCTGAAATCTGAATTACCTTCTGGAAAAGTGAAGGATTGAAACTGCCCCAGGAACTCTTCTTGCAGCCATCCGGGTCTAACTGATCAGCCCTGGCCTGCCTTCCCTGCCCTTTCCCATGGCCTGGGCCAGCAAGGTCAGAGCCTCTCTTTACTTTGCTTTAAAAATGAGCTGGAGAGAGGCAAAGAGGGAGAGGGGACAGGGAGAGAGAGAAAAAAAGAGGGAGGAAGGAGAAGGAAGAGACAGTAAAGAGACTCCTATTAAGGAATGGAAATGCAACAAAGAAGGGAAGAAACGTGGAGGGGGAAGGAGAAATCATCTGATATTTTTCACTGCCTGGAAGTTACCGAGAGAAAGTTATTCAAAGTACCACTGTAAAAAGGCCATAAAACACCTTGGGGAAAACATGAAAGTCATGCTGCCACCATACAGATGAGCACCCTGGAATTAGCTGCCAGAGCGATGTCTAAAAAGAGGAAATTCAATGGCCCACGCTGCAGCCTCCTCCCCACTCCCTCGCAGCTCCCACCCCTCCAAATCGCGGGGCTCTGAAGGCAGAGGCAGTAATTTGGAGCTAGCAAGTGTGAAGGAATGTTGAAGCTGTTATTTGCCTTCATGCAGCACATCTTGAGTGCATCTTTTAGAATATAATTTAAAATACACTTTCAGTTTTACTATAGAAAATCTGAAAAAAAAAAAGTCAAGAAGGTCTAAAGGAGAAAATAAATATCACCCATACCTCCAGCATCCAGACAAGCCAGTGTTAACATTTTACGGTATATTGCTTTGTGACTTGGTTTTCACTCACTTAACAAGACAGCACTTGGCTGAGAAGTATATTGAGGAGAAGGGAAGGAGAGCATTCCTCTGCACCCATGAGATTTGTCTCCAGGGCAGAGAGGGGAAGCCGTCCTTGTGAACCACCGAAGCAGCTTGCACCCTGGCACAGAGATGCTGAAATCATGGCAACTCAGATGCCCTCGGCCCTGGGCAAGGACCTGCCATTAAATGCAGCACAGGCTTGGAGAAACAAAGGCTGTCCTCAGGAAGGACAGGCCTGTAGGGGTTTGGGAGCTGCTGGGATGTGAGTGCAGGATAGACCAGGAGGAGGCAGATCCACTGTGGTGTGTGTGTATCCTCAGCACGAGTAGACAGAGGGGTACACAGATTCTGCTCTGGTAGGCACCTTGCAGAAGCCATAAGGACCAAAGACTATATAGAATTATAGTGTTACGTAAGTGCTTGAACCTAAATAATAGGTGCAGTACATTCATTTTATGACTTGGAAAGGCTAAAAAAAAAAGTAGAATTCCACCTCATTCTCAAAGGAACAGCCAATGAAACTAACTAGAGATAGAGGGATAGAGTTCTATCTCTGTGGCCAATGACACACCCCACAAATATATGGGCTCCCAACGCCCTTTCATTTAAGCCTTTGATCCTCATAAAGGTTTTACAAGATAAGAAAAACAAATCCCAACTTACACAGGAGGAAAACAAAAATCAGAGAGGTGAAGACAGTGCTTCCTAACCTTTTTTCATATCATGATACACACAGAAAATGATAATACGTATACGATCCACTGGAGTAAACAGCTAAGGATGCTTGCCGTAAGAGGCAACTGGTCCGAGGGCTTCTGCACTCCTGGTCTGGCCCAGCCTCTCAGTGTGCTGACAGGCTCCGTGGGTCAGTGTCTCTGCACACCTGTTGGCCAGCACACGTGGGACCGCAGCTCAATGCTGGAGAAGGAAACTCTGGGTCAGGAGATGTGGCCACAGTCACACGGTGAGAAGCAGCAGGATGAGCTGTCACCCTGCATCTCGCCCCAGGGACATTTCCATACTGCAATAGAGACGTTGGCCTCAGAAAGTTCCTGATGCTTATAGCCAGCACTGTGTCACCATTCAAACAAAGCAGGTGACATGGGTGAGTAAGGCCTTTGAAGTTTGCTCTGAGAGCACCTCAGAAAGTTTCCTTAAAACATTTATAAGTGTCAAGAGGCTTCCCTAAAGAAAAGGGGTAAAAAGTGGCTCCCTTCTCTACCCAGAGAAATTCAGAAAATAATTTTACAGGATGGTTATTGAATGGCCAAAAAGAAATTATTACAAATGACTGAGTTAAACTGCTGTGTGTAGCCTGATCTGTCATCATACGAGTGTCTTATCAGAAGTCCCATCAGGATTAGGGACTCATCATGACTGCTGACATTTGCCAGCCGAGATGGCTCAGTTCCCTCCATGTCCCCTTCAATCATGGTGGCAGGAGAAGCCTTCCAAGGTTTGAGCATAAACTCTGAGAAATTGCTTTTGGCAATGACTTCAGGAGCGGCTTTCAAGATAATGGACTCTTTTTCTGCAAGTGGCACTCTATCTCCCTGAGACTTCCAGGGTCTTTCTGTCACTGGAGATTTTGGACAGCATCAGGACATGATGAGCTGCTGGCAACAGGTATAACAGAAACTAAGCCTTCTGGCCTGCTGAATTAATGATTATATTAGATACAGGTAGGTCATACTCAGGGAGCACTTACATTAAACCTCTGGATGGAAAATGAAAATATTTCCTCAAATCTTCTAATATCTCCAAATGTAAACCAAAGATTTATATTTTCATTTGGACAATAACAATCTGGCCCAAGAAAAGCAGTCAGGAATAAACATTAAAGATATTTGGAGCAGGTGAATGAACCATGGGCTAATTGGATAATACCACATCTATCTCTTATAATTGTGCACCAAGAACACCCGTGACTCCTTGGGAGGTTCTGTCAGTGACCTAGAAAGGTGTTGTAGGAAGATGAGGTCAATTCTCTGTTAATTTCTCACACTCAGCCATGGGAGGGGCGGAGAGAAGTCCTCACTTTGCCCTGGGCCTTGGACACTGGGTAAACCCTGGTCATTTGTACAGGACGCATCCAGAGACTTCTGGAACCCTCATCTCCAAGAATATTGCTGTAACATATAATTACCTCCATAAAATGCATTGCCACAATAGACAGAAAACAGTAAATCATTCACTAAGTGACTTATAACCAAACCCAGCCTCATAGCATGAGATTTTTCAAATTCTTATCTCAGCAAAATGACAATTTATTACACATCATATAATTTGGAGTCACTTGCAAATAGTAGAAACTGGAACTATTAAACCTGCCCCTACCAAGAAGTTGCTATAGTCAGAATACGAGAGAGAAATAAAATAAGATACAAAAGTGGCTTTTCCACCTACCCTGAGGTCCCAGACTCTGAAATGGGCAGGAGGAGCCAAGAGCTATTGTCACAAACTCCAGAAGTTCCAGCCATGGCTTCCTCGCTGTCCACACTCGGAGAACTGTGCAGTTTTCCTCCCTGAGGTAAGTAGCAATGACATCTGTACTAGGTTTAACTCACCCTTGAGGAAGACATGTTTATGGGTTGCTGACTGTTAGGGAGCGCTGTGGACTGAATGTTTAAGGCTCCCCCAAAATTCACATGTTGAAACCCACTCACCAGTGTGATGGTATTAGGAGGTGAGGCCTTTGAGAGGAGGGCTTTTGGCAGAGTTCTCATAAATGCGATTGGTGTTCATATAAAAGAGGCCCCAAAGAGAGCCCTCACCCTTCCACCATGCGAGGACACAGCAAGAAGGCACTGGCCGTGAACCAGGAAACAGGCCCTCACCAGACACTCAATCTGCTGGCACCTTGGTCTTGGACTTCCCCATCTCTAGGACTGTGAACAATAAACCTCTGTTGTTTTTAAGCTACCCTGTCTATAGGTGGTTTTTGTTTTTAAAGCAGCCTGAATAGACTAAGGGAGACCCCAAAGATAAAGGCTTTGAGTTCCTGACCTTCATGAATTGATGTAAGTGGACTGAACATAAGACGAACAGAGAGAAGCACTAGAATATGAAGCAGGCTTCCAGGGGGTTGGAGGGTGGCTAGGAGTAAGTAGAAGGAAATCCACTCAGAGCAAATAGGACACATGACACCCGCGAGCAGGATACACAATTGGCTATTGGGGTACCCTCCCTGAAAGTGGGGCACTGAAGAAGAGTAACCCAGTCATTCTCCCTGGAAGTCATATGTAACGTGTAGCAGGATCAGGGAGGAAAAAACCTGGTATCACCGAGCAGAATGAAATGGCAGCCAGGTCTTCTTACAGCTTTGAAATGTCCTTGTTTAACAGAGATCTGTGGCAAGAGATGCAGAATGTATAAAAGGGGCTACAAACTAGATTAAGAGAAAAGGAGGCAGATGGGGAATCCCAGATGATACCATGTTGTCTCAGAGTTGAGATCATGGGCTTAGATGTCAGGCTAGCCTGAACTCAACTCACAGTTTCACCACTTAACTAGCACCTATGTGACTTCAGGCAAACGATTTAACTTCTTTAAGCTTCGCTTTCCTGTTCTGTGACATCAGTGTAAACAATCTTACATGCTTGCCTCGAAGATGCCATGAGAGAGTGCTTATGAAGCACTTAGCACAATGCCTAGACTAGAGTAAGTGTTCAGTCAATGTGATTTATATCACTATTATAGAAAATAAAGAAAATGCTGGGCAAAATGTGGGCCCAGTCATTGAGAGTTCTGAGTTTTAAAACGTCGGGAAAGAGTCATGTGATCCCTAGGAGGGAAACATACACTTTGTAGGCAGGAGGGGAAGATCTGCGATCCAGAAACACCCACGGGGATCCAGCAGGTTTTCTGGGCTGTGCGGGCAGCGACAGGAGGGCTTGGAGGGGCTGTCTTGGAAACAGTGGCAGTGGGAGCTTGGGCTTACTGAACCTGTGGCCTGGAGATCCTGGAAGACCACTGACCAACATCAGAGGGGCCAATAGTAGATGGCTTGAACTTGGAGTTGCGTTTAATACTTACAAAGGCTGTCAGTCTGGGAGCCAGCAAAGCATACATCAGCTTCCCGTAGTGAGAACTGAGGCATGGAAAAACAAGTTAGGGGCCCAAGGAGAGGACTTGGAGAACAAGCAGGGGACAGGGCAGAGATCCAACACTGGGCCCAGGACTCAGCCTCCTTCTAGCCATGCGTCCAAGATTCACTGACTTGGCAATTGTGCAACCTGTGCTCTTTATATTCATTATTCCTCAACCATGTTCAAGTCTCAACAAAAGGTGCTGCAGACCATCTCCATCCCCATCTGCTCTGAGCAGTCATGGAGATTTCATGATGTCCCAAAGAGATGAGACTGGCTAATATTTTCAGATTTTTTTGACATGAAAAAAAAAATGAAGTTCAGGGACCACAGGCCTATAAGTTTAACAATGCTCTTGGACAAAATTCTAAAACAGATAATTAATCAGATGGCATGGAAGCCTTTAGAATGAAACTAGTTCAGCAGGAATAAGACGTGGTCAGACTAAGGATAATATCTTTACTATCAAATGAGCAATCTCTTCCTCCATGCTCAAAAACAAAAATAATTACAAAACAAAGACACCTGTAAAAATAAATACAGATACTGATATCTCTCTTTCTGAAACAGACACACACACACACACACACACACACACACACACACACACACACACACACACATAAATATCCAAATATCAATGGCTAATAAATACTTGGAAAAAAATCTCAACTCTAACAGTAATCAAAGAAAAGCAAATTAAAATACTGGAATACTACTTTTCACTTATTGAATTAGAAAATATTTAAAATAACTTTAATAATTTAAATAAATTTAATAGACATTTTAATAATTTAAATACAATTTAAAATACATTTTAAAATAATTATGCTCAGCACAGATGAGGGCAATGAGATAGATTATCTTATATATTCTGGTAGAGGTATGAATTGTAAATGTAATGCTTTTTAGTAATAATGTAATAATGGCTAACAATGAGTATGTGTAAATTTCTACACACATGGATCATTTTATTTTTTTTTATTACAACAACCCTATGAAATAGATATTGGTATTCTCATTTTGCATATGAAGAAATTAAAAGGGTACGTGTTTCAAATGCCCCAGAGATTCTCAGTCTCACATGTCATCTGGGGGTTGCAGGGAGAATGGAAATGGGTGAGGAGAGGATGAGACAAGAGAAGTCCCAAAGGGGGTTCTGAGTTGGGTATACCATTCTCCTGTTTAGAATAACAACATTGCACTCTCCTGTAGATAAGAACAGATAACTAATTTTGGCAATATTTAAGAGTGTTCATACTTTTGACTTTTATTCTCTCCTAAGAAAATATTCAGAAGTTATAAAAGTGTTTGTGAACAATCATAACCTTCAGTAATTTTATAACAATAAATGCTGTCTTAGTTGGAAACAAATACCTAGCAATAGGTTAAATGATTTAAAAATAATAGAGTAGTAGTAATAATAATAATTGTTATTGCATACTCATTATGTATCAGGTGCTAGTTTAAGCTTTACTTGAATTATCTCATGTATTCCTTATTGATAAGGTTTGACCATGTCCCCACCCAAATCTCATCTTCAATTGTAGTTCCCATAATCTCCACATGTCATGGGAGGGACCCAGTGGTGGTAATTGAATCATGGGCCAGTGACCCCCATGCTGCTGTTCTCATGATAGTGAGTGAGCTCTCATGAGATCTGGTGGTTTTATAAGGGACTTTTCCCCCTTTGCTTGGCACTTCTCTCTCCTGCTGCCTTGTGAATAAGGATACGTTTACTTCCCCTTCCATCATGATTGTAAGTTTCCTGAGGTTTCCTCAGCCTTGCAGAACTCTGAGTCAATTAAACCTCTTTCCTTTATAAATTACTCAGTCTGGGGCAGTTCTTTATAGCAGCATGAGAATGGACTAATACACTTATAAAGATTCCAAGCCAACCCATGATAGCGTCAGAATTAGAGCACAGGCAGTCTTACTCCAGAGCTTTTACTATCAATGATCAAACTCTATATATGTAATTCATTTCCATGATGGAATATTATGAAGCCATTAGAGATTAAGTTTTCAAAGTGTTTTTGATAACATAGGGAAATATTTACATTATATGCTTGGAAAATTACATATATAGTATGATCTAGCTATGTGAAAAATATAAGAAGAAAATGGCTGGGAGAAAATATAACAATTAACAGTAATTGTCTTTGAATGGTCTGGTTATGAGTCATTTATTTTCTTCTTTATACTTTTCTGAATTTTTCTAATGTACTAAAATAAGCATGTGTCATTTTTTTAAAATCCAGAGTGGAAATAAAGTAAGTCATGTTCATGCCAAATTACCCTTATTTCCATTTTGACAGCATATTTTAAAATTTGACAAAGTAACTTATATTTTAGTACATTAAAACACGGAAACAAGAAAATGAATTTAATAAAAATAATGCTTAGAATTATTTATTAATGAAGCAGTGTTTTCTATACTAAGTAAAAGAGGACCAAGATTAAGGCTTATGCACTCTTGAATTTCTACTTTCCTGACCCCAGTACCTAGCATAGTGCCTTATGTAGTGTTGACTTTCGGCAAATATTTATAGAATGAGTGATTTTATCTTTCTAAACACTTTTTAAAAATCAATGGCAAGACATAGAAAAAAATGCTTATTGAATTTGTAGTGATAACTAACATCGCAGAAAAGAGAGTCAGCATTTGTAATTATCTAAGGCATACACAGGATGAAATTTAATACTTGTTAAAATTTCCAGTATCACTTGTTTATGTATCAGAAGTTTTAAAATATATTTTATTAACTGAATTGCTAATTTTGACTCTAGGAATATCCCAGGTAAGTAACTGAGAATGGGCACAAATATTTAGACCCAGTGATGATTCCTCGTTCAGTACTTGGTGACACCTAAAGATGAGAAAGAATTAGATGTTTAACAGTGGGTGATAGGTTGAATATACTGTGGGCATCCTTAAAATAAAATCTTATCCAGTAAAAGGGTTTCGTAGAAATTTACATGTTGATGCAGAAGTATTTTTACAAATATGTTAATGTTAAAAGGCAAGTTATAAAACAATATAAACAATGTGATCCTAATGTTGTGAAAATATATAGCTGCTAGCTAGAGATAAATGCATAAAATACAGATTGAGAGGCTATACATGAAAATTTTAAGGATAGACATCTTTGCATGATGCAATTATAGGTAGCTTAGTTATATTTGTATTTTTTCATTATGTTTTGATGAACGTGAATTACTTTTGAAAAAACAAATGTAAAACTTCTCTATGCCACTATAGAATGTGTTCTGGAAAACTGCAGTTGGTGCTAATTTTACAACATTTCATATTAAAAACAACAAACAAACAAAATGGATCTGGATGTGAGATTGCCCTCAGCTCTATGTAGCTAGCAGTGCAGTATGGCAGCTAAAAAGATGTTATTCCAATCTTAAGTGACACTACAAGAAGCAAAATCTCTTGGCTTTGGGCAGCAGTGATTCCCCTGGGCTCCACAGTGGGCAAAGCACAGTGATAATTTTGCATTCATTTCTTGCATTGTTTTAGAAAAGAACTGACAAACTAGGGAGTCCAGAATACAACAAGCAGGTGGTAGAGACATCTGCCATGAACATGGCTTGCCCAGAAAAAGAGAGTCTACTGGGAAGCATTACCTCCACTATTCTTCCCAACCTGGTGTCTGTTTTCTTTTACATAATCCTCCCTGAGTCTCCACCACTAGGAAACATTTTGGGATGGTTCCTCAGAATTAACACACATGCCTGCATGGAGGGTGGAAAATGGTTTGAGTTGTAGTTGAAGTCAGATCTTCGAAGAAGAGTCAAGTCATGATGAGGACAGCTGAGCCAAGGTGAGAGGGAGAACAACAGGCACGAGAGAGAGAAAGAGCAAAAATGCAAGCCCGGGGGACCTTATTTGAGCCTTGAAACCCAGATCCTAGTATGAGAGAAGCAAAAAAGGGTAGAGATCATCAACAACAGCAAGCTAGAAAGATGGCTTTGACAGTAGCTTTTCATATTCCTCAGGTCAGGGAGATCAGGTTATATTATATTCACTTGATTATTCATCTAATACTATCTGAGCCCTTGCTCTGTTCTTGCACTGCAACTAAGTGCTGCACCTAGTTACACAAAACTGAGCATCGCACTAAACAGTCCCAGCCCTCATGGAGCTTGGAGTCCATATCAATGGAAAGAGAAGGACCAAATGGACGCTTGAAAAGTAAATGACATATTACAAATTTGCATGCTCCTTTTGCAGAAGAATCATGCTCATACTGTTATGTATTATTACTTTTTATCATAAAATAGCCTTCCACATTTATGTCTTGATGGCATAATTTAGCTTATAAGACCACTGGGAAAATTCCTTAACTTATGCAGCCATCTACTACTTTGTTGTCACTCCAGAACTACTGGGTGGTGATAACACAGCCCATGAATCCATCTCTGCTCATATTTAGAGAAGGTTGCCCAGGTTTTTAGGACCAACAGAAATATGAGATGTGTTTTCAATGTGGATTTTAGGGTTTCTCAATGTGGGAAAAGAGAGTCAAATGAAGAACTGAAATTTCAAACAAGGACTATTGAAAGGAGACTTGTTTACCCTCTACAGATACTGAATCAATTAAAGAGTAGCCTCAACTTAAAGCTGAAACATGATAGGAACACTGTGCCATGAGTCATTTGCTCTACTTGGTGATTTAAAGTTTTATGCTTAGAGTTTCATGAAACTCAGAATGAAACCATAGTCAGAACACACAAGGATATTTGCTACTGACAATCCAAATCCAAAAATAGCAAAACAATAATTTCTAGGACATATGATTTCAAAGATGTGCAGAAAAGGGAGAAAAGAACATTATCATATTAGCCAGGCATGGTAGCTCATGCATGTAATCCCAGTGCTTTGGGAAGCCAAAATAGGAGGATCACTTGAGGCCAGGAGTTCAAGACTAGTCTGAGTAACATAGTGAGAACCTTCAAAAAAATTTTTTTAAAAATAGCTAGGCATGGCGACACATATTGGTAGTTCTAGCTACTCAGAAGGCTGCAGTAGGGAGATCACTTGAGCCCAGGAGTTTGAGGCTGCAGTGAGATATGATCATGCCACTGTACTACAGCCTGGGCAACAGGGCAAGACAGTCTCTCTTAAAAAAGAAGAAAAAAAAAAGAACATAGTTATATGGTTTGTGAAAGTTGATAAACTTGGATTTACATTTCCATTGTACTACTTACAAGGCATATAACTGAGGCAGATTAATATATTTGAGCCTCATTTTTCTCATCTGTTACAAAACTGGATGAAGAAGAAAATTCTGCTTTATATTATTGTTAAAAGATTTATGAGATTGTGAATACCAAGCACATAGCAACGACTGTTTCAATGTGACTTTACTCCCCAGTCCCCATTAGAATCTAGTAATTAGAGGCAAGTATGGGTTTTGACTCTACAGCCAGTGATACACAACACAGCAGTATGAGGAATGCTCTCATATGTGCCAGGCACTAAGAATGTAACTAGAAATGTAGATACAATGCCAAAAACACCTTCCAGTACATGTAATGAAGACTTTAACAATGCACTTGTAATGTCACTTTTATCATTTTTATTGCATTCAATTCAACAAACATTTATTGAATGCTGACCTCATACATATTCATTCTCTAGTTTAGTAGAACATCAGAGAGCTACTGCACTCTGATGTGAGGTCAGGGGCTGTTGTTTCAAGTCTCTTCTTCTGACATTGAGAAGTTTTCTGTTCCCAATTATGCAGGGCCAGTTTATTTGACTATTATGCTCCACACAGGTACAACAGAGCTCTATCAGCTTTGTGAATCAACAAAAATAATGGCTTTCCATATAATAGGAGACCAGATATTTATTCAATGAAAAAAGAAAGAAGGAAGGGATGAGAGAAGGGAAGACAGGCAAAGAGGGAAAGAGAGATAGACAGTCAGTCACTGAGACACACAGAGGGCAGTCAGAAAGACAGATACAAGGACAGTCAGACAGAGGAAAGTCAGACAAAGGGACAGGTAGACAGAAAGACACTGTTAATTTATCTTCGTGTTCTCTTCTCTTTGGACCATGACAATTCCTATCTGCTTCATAGGACTAGTGAAAGGAACATATTAAAAACAAGGGAAAGCATTAGATTCTAAATGGTTATGAATAGTGTCAATATTAAGTGTCAAGTGAAACAGACAAATCATACTAACATAGAGTATTTGATTTTTAAATTTTATTTAATTGTGATACATCCTGATAATGGGATGTCATTCAGCATTAAAAAGAAATGTGCTATCAGGCCAGGCGCAATGGCTCACATCTGTAATCCCAGCACTTTGGGAGGCCGAGGCGGGCAGATCATTTAAGGCCAGGAGCTGGAGACCAGCCTGACCAACATGGTGAAACCCTGTCTCTATTAAAAACACAAAAATTAGCCGGCGTGGTGGTGCATGCCTGTAATCTCAGCTACTCAGGAGGCTGAGGCAGGAAAATCAACTTGAACCCGGGAGGCAGAGGTTGCAGTGAGCAGTGATCATGCCACTGCATGCCAGCCTGGGCAACAGAGCCAGGCTCTGTCTCAGAAAAAAAAAAAAAAAAAAGAGAAATGTATCAAGCCATGAAAGACATGGAAGATACTTAAATGCATATTACTAAGTGAAAGATGCCAATTGATACTAGAGACTGTATAATTCCCATCGTATGACCTCCTAGAAATAGGAAAACTATAGAGAAGGAAAAACATCAGTGGTTGCCAGGGGTTAGGGTTAGGGGGTGGGGCGGATGAGTAGGTGGACCACAGAGGATTTGAGGGACGGTGAAACTACTCTCTATGATATTATAATGGTGAATGCACAATACCAAAAGTGAACCCTAATGTGAACGATAGACTTTGGGTGATAATGCTGTGTCAGCATAGGTCTGTCAATTGTTGCAAATTAGACCACACTGGTGTGGGATGTTGACAGTGGGGGAGCTATGCACTGTGGGAGCAGGGGATATATGAGGAATTTGGTACCTTCCACTTAATTTTGCTGTGAACCTAAAACTGATCTAAAACATAATATGTATTAAAATAAATTTATAGAATCTGCACACGGAAGCTAATCAATCTTCACAGAACACAATCTGGAAAAGAGGTCAGATCCATTCTGAACCTTTAAGTTGAGCAGCTTTGTTGCTGAAGTGAACAACCCATGTCTCCCCTGGTGACATCACCCAGTCAATGAGAAGCTGACAGCAACCAAGCTCAACCCCTCTCTTAGAAGTAGAGTCATTTGTGATGGTTCTTCCAAGACAAAAGCCTCTTTGGCCTCCGTTCCCTTACAAAAGTCTCTGGGGGCAAGTTGAAGGTGCCACATAGATAGACTCCGACATGGGATCCAAGCTGCAGCTTCAGGGGGACCCTAGTGGATAAAGGCCTGGCAGTTACATGACTAGGGTCCAAATGGGGTCTAGAAGAGGAACTGGGGAGAGGTAATTACTCACCCAAAGTGCTGGGACTGAGAAGGTTTCAATCACCCATGAACAAATCTGAACATTTCAATAATGAAACCTGAACTCTGCCTCCCATATCAGTGAGCATCTTGGCCTTCATCACACTGACAGCTTTACTGCCAACAGAGCCTCCCTGCGAACGGTGACCATCTCTGACTCATGACGGTCTTTACTTCTATTCAGCCTCGCCTCAAGCAGGGCCTGCGTGACTGCAGATGAACAGGGCAGGGAGCTTCATCTTGTCCAAGGCCCTCTTTCTGGAGGGAAAATGCAGGGACAGCTCCATTAGGTGAGATGCTATCTTAACTCTAAGGCGGATTTACTGACAAGCATCTGCAGGGCAAGCACTCTACATTGCTTTTCCCACCATAGGTATGGGAGAATGGTGCTAAGCCCTCCTCTGAACACCCTTGTGACCAAGGGCTCGAGTTCACAGGCTGCTTGACCTGGACTGAGACCTGAGCTGGAGTTGAGAGAAGGGATGGGTGGCCCTGCCTGTTACAGGCTGTGGGGAAAGAACTCCATGGCTGTGGACCTGGGTTTCTGCATTCATAATAGAAAGGGGCTAGGCCAATTGATTGCCAAGGTTCTTCCTGGCTCTGATTTCAGAAACTCCATCTCTACTAAAAATACAAAAAATTAGCTGGTGTACTAAAAATACAAAAAATATTTTGTATTTTGTACTAAAAATATTTTGTATTTTGTACTAAAAAAAATATTAGTATTTTGTACTAAAAATACAAAAAATTAGGCTCATGGTGGCATGAGCCTGTAGTCCCAGCTGCTCAGGAGGCTGAGGCAGGAGAATTGCTTGAACCTGGGAGGCAGAGATTGCAGAGAGGCAAGATCACGCCACTGCACTCCAGCCTGGGCGACAGAGTGAGACTCTGTCTCAAAAATAAACAAACAAACAAATAGTGACAGCGTTTATTTTGCTCACAAATATATCTTTATATCTGTATGTTAAATTCTCCACCTAGTCAGGGGTCCAACACTACACACTGACCCATTAGTCCAGTGATCTGACCAACAGAAGCCAGCAACCGCAGCTCAGGGCCAGGGAACCCCTGGCAGGAGACACCAGCATGCCAAACCTCATTTGTTCTCTCATTCTAGCCAGGTGAGCAAGGATGCCTTAGGCTGCAATCCAAACTGGGACTAAACCTGAAGAGCTTATTTCCTTCTTTCTGTTTGCTCTAAGACACCTAGAGCAGCCCAGAGCAAGAGTCTTCCCTACACACAGCTGCAGCCCCTACCAAAATGACCGCTGTAAAGGCCAACAATGAGCAGGGCCCTTCAGGTACCAGCCACCTTTCAGTGAGGGACTCATAATGACAAACGCTCCTTGTACTTTGGCAACATCTTAACCAAACATCATAATAATGGCCAGGTTCTAGGCAGTCGACGAGAAAAACCCCAAAATCCCAGGGATACAATTCAGTCTCAGTGGCCTTAAACAGCCCAAGAAAAACAAGTTGTGCTCTTTCTGGGCTCTTAGTATTTACTTTTTCTGACATTGAGTTTCATGATTTCCCTACCCATGGGTAGGAGTGGGGATGGAAAAAACGACAATCCATTTTTCCACATTGATAATGCGTAAGCTAGCTAAGATCTCTAAAGCCTCTACAATCTTTCATTTCTTCTTCCCGCCAGAGCTTACCCAAAAGTTTCTCTTAATTAGAATTTCCTCTGTTTCATTTAGAGTATGATGTCCACCCTGGAAACCTGGAAGCAACCCTTTTTAGGCTGGCCTTTGCTCATCAGGGAAGTCTTGCTCACCAGTCAGTTACCTACATAAGACAGAGCAGTACTCACCTTGGTGGTATAAAATTAAAGACTAAATGAAGGAAGCAACAGATTTCAAAAGAAAAGCCATCCCCTCCACAAAGGAAGGAGATGAGAACAAGAATCCTCTGGAACAGCCCCCATCGCTTTCCCTTTGTCATTAGTGAGCCTCTGAGGACGGATTCTTGTTTGACATGGAGCCTGTACTTTTGACAGAGTCCCTGAACATGACCCCCAAATTGATTTTAAATCCCTCTTCAGAAGAAACTGAAATGATAAAACACACAGCATCTTTTAGAGACCATCTGCCAGAAACCACTTAACAGATGGGGGCTTAAAACTCTGTCAGCCTCCAGCCCGCCAGTCTTTGTTTAAACTTTAAGAGAACTGCAGGTGTTAAATGGGCCCCCAGGATTGCAGACCCCTTCAGGGCATAGGTTCTAATGAGGATTCTGTGAGAATTGCTAGACAATTGGATCAGGACAGGCCTGTGAGGCTCCAACCAAGCCCATTTTATGGTTCTCATGGAGGTCTTGAGATACTTAAAATCTCCCTCTAAAATAAAAAAAAATGCTTTGATCATGTTTTCTTTAATTGAAACTTGCAGAGAAGGCTCTCAGAGAACATTGTGTTCCTGTGCCACTGCATGCAAACTTAGACCTACAATGTAAAATACCTAAATCTTGCAACTTTTCCTATTTTCATATTAGTTTCCTGTATGACCTTGGGACTAGCCTTAGAGATTGTTTAATCCAAACTCACCACACACAGGAGGGAACTGAAGCCCACACAAGAGGAGCTACTTACTTAAGACTTTGTAGGACGTTTGTGGAAGAAATAAGATCCCACTATGGTACACTGTCCTTCCTAATATCTCTGCATCTCTGGGTCCATAGTGGTGGGAGAGACGCTATGGCAGGGGGTGGGCTGGACCAAGACAGAGAAGTGTGCTATTCCAGTTATCTGTTGCTGTGTAGGAAACAACTCCAAAACTTAGGGCTTAAAACAATGACAGAGACCGAGTATGGTGGCTCACGTCTGTAATCCCAGCACTTTGGGAGGCCAAGGTGGATGGATCACGAGGTCAGGAGTTCGAGACCAGCCTGGCTACTATGGTGAAACCCTGTCTCTACTAGAAATACAAAAAATTAGCTGGGTGTGGTGGCATGCACCTATAGTCCCAGCTGCTTGGGAGGCTGAGGCAGAAGAATTGCTTGAACTCGGGAGGCAGAGGTTGCAGTGAGCTGAGATCGCACCACTGCAGTCCAGCTGGGCAACAGAGCAAGACTCCATGTCAAAAAAAAAAAAAAAAATGACAGCACTTATTTTGCTCACAAATCTTTAGCTTGGGCAGTGCTTGGTTGGGCAGCTTGGTGCAGGGCCTGGTTGAGCAGCTTGTCTCTTGTCTACTTTGTCTCAGTTGGGTCATTCAAAGGCTGAGGGCTAGAATCATCTGAAATCTCATTCACTCAGGTATCTGGTAGGTGATGCTGACTGTTTTTTTTTTTTTATTAACTGATTTTTCTGGGAAATTATTTTATTTATTTATTTATTTAGACAGAGTCTCTCTCTGTCACCCAGGCCAGAGCGCGGTGTTACAATCATGGCTCACGGTGGCCTCGACCTCCTGGGCTGATGCTGACTCTTGGCTCGGATCTCACCTGGAGCTGTAGCAGGAACATCTGCAAGTGGCCTTTCCAAGTGGCTTCTTGGCTTTTTTACAATGTGGTTTTATGAGGGGGGGTTACCGAGAGAGACCGAGAGCAGATGGAAGCTGTATTCGCTTTTCCAACGCAACCTCAGAACTCATTAGTGTCACTTCCACTGCATTCTACTCATCAGGTGTGAGAGACCCAGGCAAGCCCATTTTCAAGGAGAAGGGGATTCGACTCTGTATTTGGATAGAAGGGGTGTCAAAGAATTTGTGGACCTGTTTTAAAGCCATCACGTATGCCAAAGATGTCTTTTTCTACCACATGGGTTAGAAAGTGAGGAGTAGATTTTCACTGTTTTGAATAAACAGCCCCACAGGAAAGTGTGCTTTACTCTGCCTACCATACACTAGGCGCTAGACTGAATGTTTTGTTTGGTTATTTCATTTCAGTTTCAATCCTGACAACAGCAGCAGCTACAGTCACATTTTACTGAAGAGGAAACTGAGACTCAGAGATCACTTAATTTGCCTAAACTCACTGAGTTAGGAAGCGGCAAAGGCAGATTGTATCCCAGATCTGTGTTGAAGGCTCATTCTCTTTCCATAAGAAACTTCCTGCAACTTCTTGCCAACTTCCACTGAGGTGGGTGGAAACTGTATCCCTGGTGGTACAACACCCCTGAAAATGCTGCGTTCTACAGAAGTTTGATATAACTGAACCCTCCACCACACACAATCAAATGAGCAAAACCTTCTCTCCCAGTTCCTGGCAAGGTCTATTTCTTGTACAAATGAGAAGAAAGCTGAGGCTCTCAATTTGGTCGGAGTACTCCTGGTGAAATTGTGTCTACCTTATATGTTAATGAAAGGATCAATGGTTCTTTGCCTGACAAGATCTTTTTCATGCTTTGAACCCAGCTTACATATCACCTGCCCAAAAAGTCCTTCCCCGATTACCCCATCAAAGTAGGCTCCCCGTACCACCATGTTCTATCACTGCCCATGGTTCGCCTCCTTCCTGGCACATATCCTAACCTGTAATTACATGTGGGCTTAGTCACCTGCTTATTGTCTGACTGCTACCATTGCGTCTGGCAGAGAGTAGGTGCTAAATAAATATTTGTTGGATGGACAAATGACTGAATGAAGGAATGATCCCAAACTGTAAAAATCTTGAGATCCACAGAGCTTCTACTTTTGACCTCAGGATGCTAGGACCACAGGTCCACACTCTCATACCTCGCTATGGAAAAATCGGGCACAATAATAGCAATCTTAATGAAGCATTTAACTATGAATCAGGCACTTTTCCATCACTTTATGATTATTATCTCACTATTCCTTACAACAACCCTGTGGCACAGGTATTACAATTATTCCCACTTTACAGATGAGGAAACTGAGGTTTGGAGAAGATATGTAACTTGCCCTAAGCTAAGACCACTGGAAAGAAGCAAAACTAAAGGTTCTCACTGAGATCTGTTTGGCTTCACAGCCTGCCTTCTCAGTTATTGGGCAATAGTGCCAACTGGGGTTTCCTTAAAGGTTTGGTTTAAAAAAATTAAAAGGTGTCTAGAGATCAATTTTAAACAATTCATTTTTATGGAAAATGAGAATTGCTTACTTGACTCTCTGACAACACATTACTAACATCAAGTAGTGTTTGGACTAGGTCCATGCATGTCGGTAACAGGTACCCAAATTATATGAGCAGCATCTGTGGGCCTCTTGAATCTTCAAAATACAGCTAGGGAATCATGCAGCAAAGTTTGGCTTTGCTTGGACTCTTTAAATAAGAGGGTGACTCGATCTAAATTTTTCTAAGCTCTCAGTTTTCTACCCAGCCACAGGATTTAATGTAGCGCGTGGCTTTCATGCCACCTCCAGCTGCCCTTAGTTGTGGCTTGTGATATGCTTTAGGTAACTTGGAGAAAGGTTTTCTTAGTTGCTGTCTTTGAGACATCTGCTGCATTCTGACTTTCATGTGTTCTATCAGTCCACTGTGTTTGAACCATACTCCCAGCGTCTTTTCACCTGGGAGAGAACATTAGAAGGGCAAATGCAAGCCCTTCTACTCATAACACTTGTGCAGAAACACAATGAAATAAGCCATGAGGATGTGATGCTAAAAGAAACCACAGTCCCTGAGATGAATCTCATGCAGTCCTATATTCCTCATAGAATCTCAAGGTTGGAAAGAACTGTAGGAAGCCACAGAGTCCAGGTCCCTTCTCAAAGCCCTTGGCAATGACATCTGACCTTTCCTTCACCAGTTCCAAGTGTGTGTGTGTGTGTGTGTGTGTGTGTGTGTGTGTGTGTGTGTGTGCGCTGAATGGGGGAGGTGACTCTATTTCATGAGTGGACAGTGCTGACTAATGGAAAAGTCCTCCTCAATCATTTTCAGCTTGACCTCTCTCAAACTGTCCTATGGAAAACTAGAGAGAAAATAGTCCATTTCTTCTCCTCTGATCAGTGCTTTATTCACACCAGTATGTTCTAACTAGTCTGAAATTTCAAAAACTTATCATTGAAACAGATGCTCTTAAGAAAGGTCATTTTCATAATCAAATCTAAAAACAAATTTCAGAAACAATTATCTACAGGTAGGAGACATTAAAAAATAATTGTTGAATGAATGAGTTTACTCACACCGATAAAACTGGAAGTTTCCTTTACTATTGAGTCACCATCAGGATACATCGGTTTTAGAGTGACGGGAGGAGAGTATCTCTTGAACCTCACAGAGGGGCTGATGTCTCTGTCTCCCACCCCACCCTGTCCTGGGATACAGGTAGAAGCATCAGTTTACGCTTTTATTCCCTCAATGTCCAGCACAGAACCTAGCACAAAGTGAATACCCAACAAATACTCCAAAGAATTTCCAGTAATGGAAAGAGCCCCAGAGACCATTTGGCCCAATCATTTTCCTCCCAGAAATATAAAAGAGATCAGTAAAACAAATCAGTAATTTCTTGTGGGTTCCTAGAAAGCCCTCCTACCCCTCACCAAATCCAAAACACCTTTCCAACTGCTTTGCCTAAAGTTCCTTTGATGGAAGGCTAGAGCCTGTCATAGCACACATCATCAAGCTTTCCCTTCTAAAGTGACAAGTTCCAAAGGAAAGATAAATTACCCTCAACTCACACTAAGATATAAAGGACAGTGGGCAGACCTTTCTGGAAAGCTACATAAAATTAACTAGCAACCAAAGAATGAGTCATGTGAATCCTAAATATCTGCTTCTCTGAGCTAGGTGGTGGGTATCATCTAAACTGATGAGATTGCTTACTTGCCTCCTCTGGGAAAACAAAAAAGCAGTTTGGAAGGGTGGTCAAAACTTCCCTTCTTAAAGGGGTTGCAAAACCCCTTTTTGCAACCGTAAAGGGATCCACATGGTGCCTTCAATCTGACACTCATTAGGTGGGGCTCAGCTCTCAAGTGCTTTGCAAAGACATCTGTTACCCTGTTAATTACATCCTGGACAAGCTCTAGGATGTCTGAGTCAGGACCCATGGGACACTGGTATTTTTTAAGAGCCCTTGGTCTACCCTAGAATGACACTTTCCACTCAAGGATGTGTTGACTAAACTATGAATCAGCAGCCCACACATAGCAGGTGCTCCAAGCATATGGCCCATGGCAATGCTTCTCAAATGTTAATGTGTGTATGAATCACCTGGTGATCATATTGGAAATGAAGGTTCTGATTAAGCGTCTGGGGTGGAGCCTAAAATTCTGCATTTCTAACAAGCTCCCAGGTGATGAAAGTGCTGCTGGTTCAAACGCCATACATTGAATAGCAAAGTTATGTCTAAAATTTACTAGGCAAAAGAAGCCCTGAGAAGCATGTTGAACAGGCACAGTCCCAGGTCACCAACCTTTTTCTGAATCAAGGGTTTTGATTCAGAAAAATGGGACCACAGTATATACATATTTAATAGGTACCCCTCAGTGATTCAGCAGAGGTCTCTTCGATGGTACTTTAGGAGATACTAACATATCACTTTCTATTTTCTTTTTTTTTTTTTTGAGTCACAGTTTCACTCTGTCACCCAGCCTGGAGTGCAGTGGCATGATCTTGGTTCACTGCAACCTCCACCTCCTGGGTTCAAGTGATTCTTGTGCCTCAGCCTCCCAAGTAGCTAGGATTACAGTCGTGAGCCACCACGCTCGGCTAATTTTTGTATTTTTAGTAGAGATGGATTTTGCTATGTTGGCCATGCTGGTCTTGAACTCCTGATCTCAAGTGATCTACCTGCCTTGGCCTCCCAAAGTAAGAGATACTAACATGTCTCTTGAATGATCATATTCAAGGTGTGTCCTCTGGCCTGTTACAGAAGAAAAATACTCACCTGACATCCACACTTCCTGACCACTTAGGACAGTGACTGTCAAACTCCAAGGCACATCAGAATTACCTGGAGGGCTTGTTAAAGCTCAAAAAGCTGCCCCAAATCCCCAGGGTTTCTGATTCAGTAGTTCTTGGGCGGGATCCAAGAATGCATTGCTAACCAATTTCCAGGTAATACTGATATCGGTGGTTTGGAGGCCACGCTTTGAGAACCTCTGATCCAGATGAAAGGTAATCTTTTAAAAATCACCAGAGGAGCTTTTCAAACCACACCCATTATGAAATGCCTGGGGACCCCAATCCATGTCTTTTACAAACAGCACTTCAGGTGCTAAGCACACACTCAGAGGACAAATACTCCAAAGAAAAGGCCCCTTAATCCTGAATAGATAATAGTTTCAAATCAATATCCTTAGGGCCCCAGAAAGAGATGTGGGACTGCTGACCAACCAGACCCAGGGGTCTCAGACAGGGAAGTCCTCAGGCCCAAACCCAAGAAAAGGCCTAACAGTTGCTGAGCAGGAAGGAAGCTGCTCCTCAAGGTGGTGGGCTCATCATTCTCAGTCCCCAAAGCAAAGGAGGTCATGGCTTCCCCACAGCCCACAGCGTCTCCAACCCAGTGAGCCCAGCCATTTATTAGTCCACATAAGGCAGCTTCAGTTTAGCAGAACAGCTTATCTATAATATATGGAAACTAGCATGACACGTGTTCATTGAGATCTTCCCCAAATTCATCAAGACAGAGAGAGGAGAAATGAGTTGAGTCCTCTTGTTTCATGGAATAGGAACACATTCTACCTGGATCTATGGTAATCAGAAGTGTGGTGCTCCTCCCCTAAAACACTCCAGACCCTTGAAAGCAGGTTCATGTCAATATCTCAAGAGCAGCATTAGCCAAGAAGGCTAATGAAGGCTCCCTGCCAGGAAGGAACAGCCTAGAGAAGCATTTCAGGAAAGAGGCAACAGCCAGAGAACAGCTGCCCCAGACAGACAGCACATCCGCCAAGGGCATGATTACATGTGACTCGAGAAGTAGTTATGCATTGCTTAACGACGGGGATTTGTTCTGAGAAATGCATCATTAGATGATTTCATCACTGTGTGAACATCACAGAGTGCATTTATATAAACCTAGGTGGTAGCTTACTGCACACCTAGACCATATGGTGTAGGCTTTCACTCCCAGGCCATAAACCTGTACAGCATGTTACTGTACTGAATAATGTAGGCAACTGTAAAACAATGGTATTTGTGACCTAAACATATCTAAATATAGAAAAGGTACTGAGGTGGGCACAGTGGCTCATGCCTATAATTCCAGTACTTTGGGAGGCCAAGGTAGGAAGATTGCTTGAGCCCAGGAGTTTGAGACCAGCCTGGGCAACATAGTGAGACCCCATTTCTACATCAAATTTAAAAATTAGTTGGGTACGGTGGCACATGCCTGTAGTCCCAGCTACTTGGGAGGCTGAAGTGGGAGGATTGCTTGAGCTCAAGAGTTCCAGGTTACAGTGAGCTATGATGGTGCCACTGAACTCCAGCCTGGGTGACAGAAACCTTTTTTGAAAGCAAAGCAAAGAAAAAAGAAAAGAGAGAGAGAGAAAGAGAAACAAAGAGAAAGAGGGAGGCCGAGCATGGTGGCTCACGTCTGTAATCTCAGCACTTTGGGAGGCCGAGGTGGGCATATCACAAGGTCAGGAGTTTGAGACCAGCCTGGCCAGCATGGTGAAACCCCATCTCTACTAAAAATACAAAAATTAGCAGAGCATGGTGGCACGTACCTGAGGTCCCAGCCACTAGAGAGGCTGAGGCAGGAGAATCACTTGAACCCGGGAGGCAGACGTTGCAGTGAGCGGAGATCGTGCCACTGCACTTAAACGCCAGCCTTGGAGACAAAGCAAGACTCTGTCTCAAAAAAAAAAAAAAAAAGGAAGGAAGAAAGAAAGGAAAGGAAGGAAAAAGGAAAGAAAGAAAGGTTACAGTAAATATAAAAGATAAAAAACGGTATACCTGTATAGGGCATTTATCATGAATGAAACTTACCAGGACTGAAAGTTGCTTTGGGTGAGTCAGTAAGGAGTGGTGAGTGAGGGTGAAGGCCTAGGACATTACTGTACCCTCCTGTAGACTTTAGAAACACTGCACACTTAAGCTACACTAAATTTATTTTAAAAAATTAATTGTGCCAGGATGTTATAATGGCTATGACTTCCACATGCGACAGGAATTTTTCAGCTTCCTTATAAGCTTATGAGACCACCGACGTATGTGTGGTCCATCACTGCCTGAAATGTTATGTGGCCTGTGACTAGTTTGATTTGGGTTCTGCCTGCCCCATGGTCTCGGGGATGGAAGAGGCCCTGAGTTGCATGTTTATCGAGTGTGAGCGTCTCAGCTGCTTCTTGGAATCCCAAGTAATAATTGCACTTTCTGCTCCTCTTGCCTTCTGCTGCTCTGAGTTAATGAGTAACACCAGATAACTGGTTTCTGAGGCAGCCTAGGATCCCAGTTCTCAGGCTCCTGCTTGTATGAAGCATCATTTTACTGAAACTTAGGGACAATTCTGAGGCAGTGATCACCTTCCATGATGTCACATGTTACCAGGCAAAGTAGAAGCAGAGCAAGTGTCCACTGTGTCTTGATGTTCTAGATTTTTAGAGACAGTTCCCAGCTCAAATATGCTTTTCTCTTTTTCAACCAACAAGTACTAATTATTGGTGATGAAAATATACAGAAACCCTAGAGATACTCGTTAAAGATAACTATAAAATAACAATGGTGATAACTGTAGCTAACATTTTTGAGACTCGAGTGGTAGAGGTATTATCCCCATTTTAGAGGTAAGGAAACAGAGACTCAGAAAGCTAAGATAATAGCACAAAGGTATCATCATCTAACCTGGGCCTGTCTTTCATCAGAGACCTTACCTGTACTCTACAAGACCTGAACCTACAATGGAATAACGATTTTTTGACTTTATCATGGTGCAAAAGCCATGTGCATTCAGAAACCAAATTTAAAATTTTGACCTTGTCATAAATTGTTTATTTTTATTATCATAAAATAGGCATTGTGTTAGATGAGTTTGCCCAACTGTAAGCTGGTGTAAGTGTTCTGAGCACGTTTAAGGTAGGCAAGCCTAGGCTATGAGCTTTGGTAGCTTACGTGTATTCAACACATTTTTCACTTCTGCTATTTTCAACTTACAATGGGTTCATCAGGATATAACCTCATGCCAGCTCAAGGAACTTCTGTATCTTGTTATTTTTGCCCTCACATACTGCACTGACATTGCAGACTAGCCCTGAAGGTAGGAAGAAGGAGAAACAGTCTTGTCATCTGAGCTAGCTCTGCCAAAACTGCTTTTCTTTTTTTTAAGTTGGAATGACTTTTTTTTTTTTAATTTTATTTTTTATTTTATTTTTGGTTTTGGGGTACATGTGAAGAACATGCAATATTGTTGCATAGGTACACACGTGGCAGTGTGATTTGTTGCCTTCCTCCCCTTCACCTATATCTGGTATTTCTCCCCATGCTATCTCTCCCCAACTCCCCACTTCCCACTGTCCCTCCCCTATTTCCCCCCAACAGACTCCAGTGTGTAGTGCTACCCTCTCTGTGTCCATGTGTTCTCATTGTTCAACACCCACCTATGAGTGAGAATATGTGGTGTTTGATTTTGTGTTCTTGTGTCAGTTTGCTGAGAATGATGGTTTCCAGGTTTATCCATGTCCCTACAAAGGACACAAACTCATCGTTTTTGATGGCTGCATAATATTCCATGGTGTATATGTGCCACATTTTCCCTGTCCAGTCTATCATTGATGGGTTTTTGGGTTGGTTCCAGGTCTTTGCTATTGTAAACTGTGCTGCAATGAACATTTGTGTGCATGTGTCCTTATAGTAGAACGATTTATAATCCTTTGGATATATACCCAGTAATGGGATTGCTGGGTTGAATGGAATTTCTATTTCTAGGTCCTTGAGGAATGACCGCACTGTCTTCCACAATGGTTGAACTAGTTTACACTCCCACCAACAATGTAAAAGTGTTCCTATTTCTCCACATCCTCTCCCTCATCTGTTGTCTCTAGATTTTTTAATGATCGCCATTCTAACTGGCGTGAGATGGTATCTCAATGTAGTTTTGATTTGCATTTCTCTAATGACCAGTGATGATGAGCATTTTTTCATATGTTTATTGGCCTCATGTATGTCTTCTTTTGTAAAGTGTCTGTTCATATCCTTTGCCCACTTTTGAATGGGCTTGTTACTTTTCAAGGAGCAAAAGGACTCACCCAAGACTGAGACACCCAAGACTTGGAACTGGTACGAGAGCCAGGGGTTCGCTGGATCAATGCCTCCACTCCAGCAGCAGCAAAGCAACCCCATCTTCATACTCAGACCCAGCCCAGGGTCACAGGTCTATCTTCTTCACTAGTCCCATTCAGCTCATGTCTTCCTGGTCTCTACCCTGCTAATTGTCTACAAACTCAGAAAAGGCTTTTGAATCTAACTTAGTTTTGCTCATGGCAGAAACACACGGAGGGAGGAGAAAACAGATCGGGAACTTCAGAATGTGCAGTAAAATAGAAACCCCTCCAATGTTCCCAGCACTGAAGCATTCAAATAAAATCACTGGACAATTATTTGCCTGGATTGGGAAAGTAAAGTCATTTTAGGAGCTGCCACTAATCTTAAAAAATAACAAGTGTGATTTGATCCGTGCAAGGAACTAGAGTGCTTGAAGATTTCTCCACCGGAGGCTCTGCACTTTCATGAGGTATTGACAAAGACCCGAGGGTAAATTATGGGGGGAGCACGACCACTGTGAGCTTTTGCAGAAGTGGTAGGAACTGGCTAAGTTAAGATCAATGATTTCCTTGATTGCTTGGCTTCCCCCTCTCTTAAGCCTGGTCTCCGTCTCAATTTCTATTCCTATCGGCCAGAAAAATAAAGATTGTTTACAGAGCTGAAATAACACCTGCTTGGTTTATCTTATTTTAGAAACAATAAAAGCTAGGGAGTTGGAGGGATTAAGGAGGAAAAAAATCAATTGTGTTCTTTCATGTTGGAAACATTAAAAAATAAGTCACCCTGCTACCTGCTTCAAAGCCCAATTTGGCTCTCCATTATCCAGGGCAATTTCCAATTTCATCCTGCAACTTCCCAAGGTTTAAACTTGACTGAACCATAACTGAATGCCCTTGACAGACTGCAAGAAACTTTTTCTGGTCAGTTTTTGACAATTCCAGGACATGAATGTGATGCTAAACGCACCAAAAGAAATGGAAATGTTTGCTTTGGCAGTAGCACCCAAATGCAGTCAGCAGCCTGTGTCTGGCTGAATCACTTTGAATGTTTTACTGTTATTTCACAGCATCTTTGTAAGAAAGGCAAAGAAGATTTGCTCCCTCTCCCACTCATCTTGCATTATACAGATGTGGATGTTGAAAAAAAAATCAAAACAACCAAAAGAGAGGAATTGGCTGGCCCCAAGCCACAGGGATAATAGATGGTTAAACGGGGTTAGAATCCAGGGTTTCTAACTCCTAACGCAGCAGCGCTCATTCATGATCATTCTCTGGAACATGCACCTTTGCAGGATGCTGCCAGCCCAAAGGCAGGAATGACTGGGTTTATCAGATAAGAAAGCCAGGTCCTCAAATCCAGGCCATCCAAGGGTGGCCCCAGCAAGCTCAGCAGGATGCAAAATATAGCAGCCTTTCTCCCTGCCTGTATCTCCCCACAGAAGGAGCTTTGAAGGAGGACAGGGCAGTTTGACATGTGACCCCATCATACACTTCATGAACTAGCATACCGCCGCCCCTGCTTGCCCTCACTGACTTTAAGCATGACACCAGCCACTCCCTGACTCAGTTTCTTCATCTGTGATGAGGAATATCAAATAGTCTAAAGCAGTGTTCCAACATAGGGGACCCTATATCTACAAGTAATTAAAAAATTAATCAGATGTAGTGGTGAATGTCTGTGGTCCCAGCTACTCAGGAGGCTGAAGTGGGAGGATCATTTGAGCTTGGGAGCTTGAGGCTTCAGTGAGCCATGATCACACCACCACACTCCAGCCTGGGTGACAGAGCAAGACCCTGTCTCAAAAATAAATAAATAATAATAATAAAGTAGTGCTCAAAACTTCTCTGGGAATGAAGACTTTTTTTAGGCTAACACACTGATATTTACACCTTAGTGATCACTAATATTATTATTTCTCAGAAAAAAATTCTAAATGAATTTCTATTTTCCTACCTACAACAGTTTCTAAATCCATTTGACAAACAGTAGTATAGAAGTGTTCAGGATAAAAAAGTCTCTCTGTCTTAGGAGACGCCAGGTGCTAGCAAGGATGTGCAGACGAGAACCTCTTCTAGAAGACCCCCGCCCCAGAGCTAGCACGAAGCACCATGACTCAGCTTGGTTGCCTGTGAAGGAATGAAGTTTTTCCAACAGCAGCTTCTCTAAGGACACCAACTCTGGGAGTGGGGGTCATTGAGGAACTCTCTGGGTTTTCTAGAATGAAATGATTTTGTGCCGAAGTGGGTGACCGGCACTGCAGCCAGGGGACCAGCCCTCCTTAGTCAGAAACATCTCAACCCTTCACTCACAGGGACTCAGGGACTTGGAGTCCCTGCAGGTGAATGTCCTCTGTGAGGACCTCTGCTGCATCACAAAATGACTTTGCCAGGAAGCTCCAGAATGTCAAACACCCATGCATCCTTGGCTCTGGGATGAGGAAAATCCCCTGGTTGGTGCTTTGAGAAGGAACCTTGAGGTTTTGAGGGAAGAATTCTCTACAGACCTATTTTACCACAGCACCTCTTTCTGCAGACTATCTCAAGTAACTGGGACTTCAAAGGGCCCAGGATGGAAAATGCTACCCTCGAGTCCTCCTTTTCTGAATGGATTCTGCCTAGTAGAAGAAAGATGGGTTTGAAGAAGGAAGAATGGGAGACAGGCTCACCATTCCTGGGTCCCCTGCGTGTGCCAGGCAACAAACTGAGCACATTATGTCTCTTCTCATTCAATTCTCTTGTTTACTTTACAGGGCACATATTAGTTCCCACCTCCTCGTTTGTTATGGGGAGATGGGGATCACAGAGCTTGCCAATGGAAGGACATCCAGGGCGGACTCAAGGCTGTGCTATTCCTACTGGGCTGTCACTACCAAACAGGGAATGGAATAAAAAAAAAAAGGTTCACAGCACCTCAAGCATCTGTGCCACAGCACCCATCCATCCGTCTTCAGACCTGTCAGCTCATCCCTTTCTGCCAGTGCTTAAATGAATTGAAAAGAATAATAAACCCAAGTTTTGATAAGTACGTGCAAAGAGGCTGCAGTTGGCCCAGATGTCCCTCAGTTGTGCTGATCTAGGCATCAAGCCAGAACACGAAAAGCCCAAGCACTGAGCGGGACTAATAGGTTTCTACACACCGCGGCAAGGAGCCCACAACCTTGGGCTTCCTGCACTCCTTCACGCTCCAGCATCCTGGGGCTGTCCCAACTCCAGCCTTTGCACATGCAGTTCCCTTGAACTACAGGTCTCTTCTTCCCCCTTTTCACTTGGCTAAATTGGTCTTGCTTCATGGCTCAGCTCAAAGTGCACTTCCCGGGAGGAACTTCCAGACCTTTTAAATGCTCTCAAGACCCCCAGGACTTCTGACAACTCTTTTCAGATTTTGTACTTTGTCTGTCCTGAGTATCTGTGTTATATCTGCCTTCCCAGCTAGTTTGTAAACTTAGAAGGGGTCAAGAACCCTATCTGTTTATTCACTACCCTGTCCAGCATGTAGTCAATCCTCTGTACACTGTATTGATGTCTTTATAACTATTTCCCTGACTCGGAAGCAAGCCCCTTAGCGAAGTACAGTAGATCATTTACTCATTTATTTATTCTCTTTTTTGAGATGAGCCTCACTTATTCTGTCACCCAGGCTGGCATGCAGTGGTACACTCTCAGCTCACTGCAACCTCTGCCTCCTGGGTTCAAGTGATTCTCCTGCCTCAGCCTCCCAAGTAGCTGGGATTAGAGGCGTGCACCACCACAACTGGCCAATTTTTGTATTTTTAGTAGAGACAGGGTTTCACCATGTTGGCCAGGCTGGTCTCGGACTCCTGGCCTCAAGTGATCCACCCGCCTCAGCCTCTCAAAGTGCTAGGATTACAGGCAGGAGCCACCATGCGTGGCCCACTTATTCTTCAAATATGTGCCAGTCACTGTGCTAGGGATTAGGGACATTATAGAGAACAAGATCAGTAAGACTCTCTCCAGGAAGCTGGCACTGCAGTGGGAGAGCAGACCATGAGCAAATAACACAGATACACAACAGCAGGGAGAGGTGAATGCTGTGACGATGGAGAAAAGCAGAAAGAGGGCTAGAGAGAGACCAGGAAAGGCCTTTCCAGGAGGTACAGTTAAGCAGGATCCTTTGTGCATTGAGGCAGTGAGCTCTGCAGGATAGTAGGAAGAAAAGTGTTCCAGGCAGAGGGTGCCATGGGAGCAAAGCCTTTAAGGCAGGGTCCAGGAATGGCCAGAATATCACATCAGCCACAGTGACATGTGGAAAGTGGGGAACAATGGGAGGGGAAACCAGAGGGAACCCTGGAGCAGGTGAGGTAGTAACAGCTGGCACTCCTGATCTCTTATTAGACGCCACACACTGTTCCAGGTCCCCTAGAAAACACCATCATCCCCATTTTACAGCTGACAAAGCTGATGCATGGAAAGGCTAACCACTCACCCAAGTTACGTAAGTGGCAGAGCTGAGATCTGAACCCAGGCAGTCTGATCCACAGCTCATACTCTTGCTCTACTCCTCTTTCATGTCCTGTAAGTAAGGTTGCCAAGTAAAATACAAAATGTCCAGTTTTATTTGAATT
>PVKP010017301.1:0-46454 GCA_004027715.1 Plecturocebus donacophilus
AAATTGCACCGCTGTACTCCAGCCTGGCCTACAGAGCGAGACTGTCTCAAAAAAAAAAAAAAAAAAGTTATTTTGGTTCATGCTGTACTTAATGGGATCTCACTTTAGGCTATCTATGTGCCTGCTGATGACTTGACTGACCCTGCCCCTGCTACTACATTTGCCCATTTGGATGCTACCACTGTACTGTCCCGTGCCATTGCTGAGCTGGGCATCTATCCAGCTGTGGATCCTCTGGACTCCACCTCTCGCATCATGGATCCCAACATTGTTGGCAGTGAGCATTACGACGTTGCCCGTGGGGTGCAAAAGATCCTGCAGGTGAGTATATTACTATAAAGGATCAGTGTCCAGAAAGTCAAAAAGAGGGACTGTGGGGACTATATTAGGACTGGATCTTTCTTAGTGATTTGTGTGATTTGTTTTGGAGCAAGGAAAGTTGAGTCTAGCAGTTGGTAGTGAGAGCTAATGAGGTCTCTTGAGTTTCCAGGTACTTCTGCTTAGGAATGCATTTTCAAACAGCACCAAACTAGGGCTATGGAGAACAAGACACTGATCTTTCTTGGCTGAGGGCCCTCATAATACTACCACCCTCTCTGCCCCTAGCATATAACTTTCCCTCTGTTAGCTTGTTCCCACTCTTGGGTTTTTGTCCAAATTAAAGGAATGAGAATACTTAACTCAGGCTTCTTTTTTCTCATAGGACTACAAATCCCTCCAGGATATCATTGCCATCCTGGGTATGGATGAACTTTCTGAGGAAGACAAGTTGACTGTGTCCCGTGCACGGAAAATACAGCGTTTCTTGTCTCAGCCATTCCAGGTTGCTGAGGTCTTCACAGGTCATATGGGGAAGCTGGTACCCCTGAAGGAGACCATCAAAGGATTCCAGCAGATTTTGGCAGGTGAGATTTTGAGTACAAAGCTGAACATAAGATGACAGAAAAGCCAAAATCTTGTATGCTTACTGTGCTGTGGTCCCATTCCAACAACCATTAAGCCAAAAATACATGATACCTAATTATGTTTTTTAATTTATAAAACAAAACTTTTCCATTAATTTTGTTTGAAAATACTCTATATTGGCCGGGCACGGTGGCTCACGCCTGTAATCCTAGCACTTTGGGAGGCCGAGGCAGGTGGATCACAAGGTCAAGAGATCGAGACCATCCTGGCCAACATGGTGAAACCCCATCTCTACTAAAAATACAAAAATTAGCTGGGCGTGGTGGCACGTGCCTGTGGTCCCAGCTACTTGGGAGGCTGAGGCAGGAGAATCACTTGAACCCAGGAGGTGGAGGTTGCAGTGAGCCAAGATTGCACCACTGCTCCAGCTTGGTGACAGAGCAAGGCTGTCTCAAAAGAAAATATATTTACTTTGTAAGAGTGTGATTTGTTACTTGATTCTCTAGCTCCCTTTTATTATTTTATATATATTTTTTGAGACCGAGTCTCACTTTATTGCCCAGGTTAGAGTGCACTGGTGTGATGTTGGCTCACTGCAACCCCCACCTCCTGGGTTCAAGCAATTCTCCAGCCTCAGCCTTCCAAGTAGCTGGGATTACAGGTGCATGCCACCACGCCTGGCTAATATTTTTATTTTTAGTAGAGATGGAGTTTTGCCATGTTGGCCAGGCTTGTCTCAAATTCCTGACCTCAGGTGATCTGCCCGTCCTGGCCTCTGAAAGTGCTGGGATTACAGGTGTGAGCCACCATGCCCGGCCCATGTGTTTTTAATTCATACTGTATCATGTCTTGTAAATTTGCAATGGAAATTTAAGCTAAGATGACATGAATTAATCACATTCCAACCGATGCCCTCAAGTGCTGAGGAATATTACACACTGCAGATAGTAGATATCCCTCTCCCCTCCTTTTTTTTTCCCTCATACAGGTGAATATGACCATCTCCCAGAACAGGCCTTCTATATGGTGGGACCCATTGAAGAAGCTGTGGCAAAAGCTGATAAGCTGGCTGAAGAGCATTCATCATGAGGGGTTCTTGTCTCTGTCTGTCCCTCTCCTTGCTCCTAATCCAAAAAGCTTCATTTTTCTGTGTAGGCTACACAAGAGCCTTGATTGAAGATATATTCTGTCTGAACAGTATTTAAAGTTTCCAATAAAATGTACACCCCTCAGAATTTGTTTGTTTCTCTTGGTTCTGACAACATAGTTAACAGTGAAGGGTTATATATTTATTTTTAGTTTTAGAGACACGGGGTCTGGCTGTGTTACTGAGACATGTCTCCAACTCCTGGGCTCTAGAGATCTCCCACCTGTCTTCTGAGTAGCTGGGGCTACAGGTCTATGGATTCTCACATCCAGCACTGTTTTCAACAGATTTTTATAGAGTGGCCATAAGAAGCAGTTTCAGTATGAAGTGGGCCATGTATGTTTGAAATTGGTCCTCAAAAATAGCCATTCTCTTGCTGATAGACAACCATGCCTCTTGTGAGGGGTTTCTTATGGGTAATGTGATCTTAGGGCCTCAGTTTTGGGCCTTTTGTTCAATGCAAATGGATTTTTCCCCCCTCTATTCCACGTAGCATATTCCTACTTCTTGGTTAAAAATAGGCCTTTTTTGAAGGGCATATTGGGAAAAATTTGTTTTAGAAATAACTTTTTCCAGGGGTTAATCTGAGTTTAATGAATTAAATTTTCAAGAAATAGTGACAAAGAATACTGATCTTTGTTAAAATTGAATCAAAAAGGGTCCTCTACATCTTGGTTAGGAATTCCTGTCTTCAGAAAGTGTACTTTACTTCCTGTCATTGTGGGCAAGCCTAGATAAAAGTTGCTTGTGATTCCTTGAGGCTATGCAGAGGCATATAATACCATGAAGCCTAGTCTGCCCTCTGTGAAGATCCCTTATGAAAGTCCAGAAAAAATCTTACAAGGGAATAGCAATATTCAGGGTTGCTGTCACGGGTTCTAAACTAATGGAGTTAGGTAATTTTCCTTTCATTTTAGCCCACCTTGAGAGGTGCAAGGAAAGAAGGTAGATTTCACCATTTCAATTTAAAAGAAGCGCACAAGGTCAGATTGGGTTCCCCTTGTGTTCTTTCCTGGGACCAGACCTATCCTATTGCCCTCTCGCGGTAGCACTGGAGATCGCAAGAACACTGATCCCATTTTCAAATCCCTGAAGGCTGGGATGTGGTTCTCAGTGAAAGACTGTTTACAAACCAGCTGGGGCTTTTGTCCTGGGGAGGAGCCTGCATCTATAAGCTCCACCCCCTGAGGCCATCAAGTTAGGTAGAAGCTGGGCGGGGACAAGCTGAGCTCCCAATTCAGAGGCCCCTGGGGGCTGAAGGTTGGGGAGGGCCTTTTGGCGCGGCGCCAGGGGTGGAGTAGGGGCCTCTAAGCTTCCTTCCATCTGCCTATGACGTCCTTGGTAGCAGCCTCTCCCGCAGTCTCTCGTGTCATGATCTGGACAGAAGGTGGAGCCCCTGAGCTGCTTGTGCTGGTAATTTGCTCCCAGGAAAGCCTGGATTTGGGGAAATGCTGAGTTATGGGGGTGGGGACACTTCCTCTAGGTCCTGACTCGGAGTGGGTAAGAAGCTGGTAGAAAACGCCCTAGGCCCCAGGTCAGCCCTTTCTTTGTTTTCTCACGTCACCCAGTACAGACCTGGGAACTGAAATCCTAAAGGTGTTTTGCATCCCTCCACCCCTTCCCCCAACACGTTCACGTCCTTCAGTGTTTATCGAGAACCTTCTCCCTCTCACTAGCTGCAACTATTTATTTCCTTCTCCCTTTGCCGCCCTCTTCTACCAAGCTACTGGAGTGTCAACACAGCTCTAACCTTCCTCCATATTTCTCCTGGTCTGCCCTGTCCTCGCCTCCTCCCTCTCTCCACCCAGAGAAAGCCCCGCCCTTCCCTCCTCCCTCCCCACCCCAGTCTGTCACACAGGGACATCACCCTACAGCAGTTCAGACTGTGTGGTTCGCAGGAAGCATACACTGGCTTTTTGATTCTTGCTAGTTCCCAGCTCACAGTTTGGGAGGATCCAACACCAGCCTTTACGTGAAGCGGGGGCCCAAGGACAGTGAGGAGCTGGGTGATCCCAGCCTGGAGCCCTGCCAGCCTGACATGGGTGAGTATGGGGACCAGCCCCGGGGAAGGCCTGAGGGATGCCTACTCCCTCCCTGGCTGACTCAGCAGGGGTGGGGCCTAACCTTTGCTCGTTTTGGGGGTGAAGGAGAGGAAACAGGACTCTGGGGGATGGGAGGGGGGCTCAGGGCTCAGCTGCCGACCACGGGATCCTGAGTATGGGCAAGCTCCAGCTCTAAGGAAGAGCCTGAGACGCACCTTAGGCCAGGGCTTTCCCAACCCCCTCCCCGCCGCCCCGTGGAGGATTGCCCCTTCTCCTCCCCATTTAAGCTGTTGAGATTCAAGGAAATTTTGACAGTACTCACTGCTAGCCCCCACAAAAGTAAAGCCCGCTTTTGGCCGTGCTAGAAGGTGTTTAAAGTGCCTCCCCTTCCTCTTCATTTCTCTAAGGCCTTTTAATTAAGTCTCTCTGTCCTCTCCTCCCCCACCCTGACCCACCTTCACGTGGGGGCTGCACTGAGCAGCTGCTTCCTGTTGCCCCAGAGACAAGCAAGGGTAGTGGTGGTTGGGGGAAAACTGAACCAAAGTCGATTCTCACGGTCCCACTTGAGCCTCACTAGGGCTGCTATTGATGGCCCCCACATTACAGTCACTGAGAGCACTGAGTGGGAGGCAAGATTGAAGTTGAGAGGATAGATAGCTTTTTGCCCTCGTGGCTTCCTGATTCCAAAGGGCCCACAGCTGTAGGGATGGAGCCCTGAGGAGCTGAAACACCGGGAACCTGTTCATCTAGTAGGTCGCTGCGCGTGACCCCCAGCAGGCTCGGCCTTGAGTTCCTCTCCTTCACCCCTAGGCCTCCTAGGAGCCCATGTAGCTCTCGCAGCCTTCCCCAGCCTCCTTTGTGAAGCGGTCGTTGCTGGTGCCCTGGGAGCGCAGGCAGAGCTCTCCCAAGTCCTTCCGTTCGGACCTACCACCATCCCCCACTTCACCGCAGAAGTTTGTCTCTTTCTGGGATCTGTTCTCTGCCTCCCATCTGGGATCCTTCCTGGTTCTGGCCCCTAGGAGACGCCACCCGCTTCCCTCTTCCCCAGAGAATCCTTCGCGTCTGTTCTCCCGAGCAGTTGTCCTCACCCCGGTAGCTCCTGCCCCTTTAAGCGCCATCTCCTCCCCTCCGCCGCCGCCGCCGCCGCCCGGCTCGGCCACCTGCGCCGCTGCCGCCGCCGCCGCCGCCGCCCGCGGCCCGGCCCTGCTCCAGGTGAGGTCCGGCACCCACCTCCAGCCCTGGAGTCCCCGGGCGGGCCGCTTCTGCGGTATCCTGCCCCGGAATCCCTGCTGCCCCAGTATTCGGAATCTGACTCTCCCCCTGAGGGAACTGCCCTTCCTCTCTCTCCTTCACTATCTACTCTCCCATTTTCCCCCCTGTCCTCTGCAACTGGAATCCGGAGGCTTCTCACGCCTCTCCGCCATCCTCTCCCAAGTACCCTTCCTATTCTGGGCCCAGGATCTCCCCCTCCCCCGCGCCTTCCTCGCCAGAAAAATCTCCCGCGGTCTGGGTTTCGCCTCCTCCCCTCTGGAACTAGCGCTTTCCCACGCCTTCCTAACCCCAATGGGAGGGGGATACCCACCCCAACTCCTCTCCTTCCCCGTAGTAAGGGGGGGCGGGGGAACAATAGCGACTACACTTACTATCTGGCCTTGCTCCGCTCAGCCCTTTTAAGTTCAGCTAAGTCCCATCTAAAGCTTTTCTGTAGTCCTTACCCCACCCTACAGCTCCAGGAGCTCGGGGTCCAACCTCAGCACCGCCTACTGAGCCCAGGTGGGGAGGGCTCTCCTCTTGGGCCTAGGGTTGGTCGGTCCAGCCTAGGAACGCCCCTCCCCCAGAATCTGGGAGCTAGGGGCCAGGGCGCTGCCGGAATCTGGTGCTTCAGGAGCGGTTGGGAGAGAGTGGGTGGGGAGCTGGGGCGGTGGGGAAGGCAAGAGAAGTCCAGTTTTCTCTGTTCAGATGCAAAGGAAGCCCTCCCATCCCCTAGGAGATAAGGGCTTTCTCTAACTTCCAGTACCACTATAGAGAATTCCACTAAGAAGTTTGGAAACAAGACTGAGTTAATTCGAAGGGCCACCTGTCGACTTAAAGGGGCGAAGGGGGACCGGTGGAGTGTTTCACGCCTGTAATCCCAGTACTTTGGGAGGCCAAGGCGGGTGGGTCACTTGAGGTCAGGAGTTCAAAACCAGCCTAGGCAACGTGGCAAAACCCCATCTCTACAAAATATACAAAAATTAGCCGGGCATGGTGGCTACTCGGGAGGTTGAGGCACGAGAATCGCTTGAACCTGGCAGGCAAAGGTTGCAGCGAGCTGAGATCATGACACTGCACTCTAGCCTGGGCGACAGTGCAAGACTCTGTATCCAAAAAAAAAAAGGTGGGGAGGGGAGAAGGGGAATGGTATGGTCTTTGTGATGTATTACGGGAGAATCTAGCCTCCCTAGAATGTAGAGGGGGTAAAGACTTTTGCTTTAACCTGGTAGTGGGGTCCAGTTGGAATGGTTACCCAGCTGAGAGCCATCTCCCTGCTAGATAGACCCTATTAACAGTATGATACATTCAGCCAGTGACGGGAAGGGAGGTCTTTAATAATTATCCCACCTCTATTAGGGAATTCCTCTTCTGCCCCCAGTCCAGCTGCACCCCTAGCTCTGCTCTTTCATTTCCCACTCCTTGCCTCCAGAATTAGGGGACTGGGTGTCAGGCTGTTTCAGACTCTTCTGAGTCATGTTTGGAGGTGGGTACTGGGGGGAGGAGAGAGTGGTCAGCAGTTTGGGGTTGGATGCCAGGAGTATCTGGTAGGGGAGATGGAAGGACGTATAGGGATGCAAACGAATCCCCTTCTCTCTCTTCCCCTCTCAGCCCCAGCCATTTGGCTCCAGAGTGGATCCAGGCACTGTGGCAGCTGACTCCAGAGTCAGGGAGGTGCCACAGGAACACAGTGGGGGGAGGGGCAGGTAAGAAAGGGGGAGCAAGTGCTAATTTGTCCCTCCCCATTCTCTTCATTACCAGTCCACTGGCCTGGCTATAGGGAGGGTCAGTCTATTCCCTGGACACTCTTCTTACAAGTTGCTGATAAAATGACCATTTGCCCCTTCCCTTTTCTAGTAGCTTCCTGTAGGGAAATGGGTGTGCAGAAGGGAGGTAGTTGGGTGATCAGCCACATCTGATGGGATTGAGGAATGTTTGGGGACATTTGGGGTCAGTCTGCCCTCTGTCTGGATGGGGGAAGCACAGCTGCAGCATGGGGTGACTTCTGGCAGGAAGTAAACATCCAGCTATTGGGCACACTGTCACCCCAACCTCATCCTTCCTCAGAGCAGGGAAGATCCTGATTAGATGAGATGAGGCAAGGTCTCATTCAAGGATGAAGATGATTGTAGCCTTTGTGCACCAGATGGGAAGAATGGATCCTACCTCATTTTCTTTTCTAATCCCAAGTGGTCCCCTCCTATCCAACACCCCTCTTCCTAACAGCTCTTGGCTGGAATAGGCCTAAAGGTTGCCCTGGAGACTAGGCCTGGGGCTCGGAAGGGGTGGGGGCAGTCAGTGGGGCACAGGAGTAACCGGCTCTTCCGGAGCAGAGTGGAGCCAGCGGTGGGTGTGTGTGGGTGTGGGTAGGGGCGTGGCTACACCCATCTGACGGGCCCAGGCTCCTCCCCTGCTTGCCCAGTTCCCGACTGGCCTCCCCACTTTAGATTGGGGGCGGGAGGTAGGAAGATTTTCATCTGCCCGGGAAAAGGAAAGGGAAGAAAAGGGGATACCATCTTCCTTCCCCCTACCCCTTTCCTGCCGCCCTTGAGATGTCAGTTCCATGCCCTGAGCTCTCTTCACCTGCCTTTGTTTTTTGCTTGGGGTTAGAGAGTTGCCGGAGCCCTCCTTTCTTCAGAAGGAAAGAAACTCTCCCCTGAGTGTGACCTCCACTTACTCAGAGTCAGCAGGCTGTTGGAGGAGTATTTTTTGTTTTTTCCAAGGTGACCTGTAAATCTGTTGTTTTGACAGGGAGGAGAGAAGGGTTTTGGTTTCTACCTGCCTGTTCCCTCCACTGGTAATCTACTTATCTGAAGAGAGGAAGAGAAACCCCCTTAGCCTTCTCTGTCTCTGGCCCGCACACACTGTGAGGCTTTGCTAAAGCTAGCTTCCTTCTTATCCTCTCTGAGCCAGTTGTAGTGGGGGGTGGAGTTTGTCCCCAAAACTCAGGAAAAGCCCACTCCTCTATGGAATAAGGAAATCCAATCTGGACTGATGGATCTCACCCCCCAACTCTGACCATTTTTCAGATCTCTTTCCTCCTCGGACCCACAGAGGAAAACCTATTTGTTGACACCCCTTCCAACTTGCCAGAATTTCATCATTCTCACTCTGTTGCTTTTCCAGAATATTCAGCAGCCTGAGCTTTGCACAGTTTAGGCAATTGTTTCTAGAACTGCATTGCATTGAATTGAATGGGAATTATCTTGAAGCCTGCAAAGTGTTGATCTGCAAGGAAAGGAAACATATTTTATCCACTATGTGACCTTGAAAAAGTCAGTGAGCTTTGGGTCTTAATTTCTTCATCTGATGAAGGAGAGAAGGTTGAACTAGAAATTCTCTGAGCTCTAACATCATATGACACTGTTCTCCATCCTGGGGCCCTGCAATAGACATTTTATGTGACAGCCAAACTCTAGTCCTGTGCTAGATTTTACTTTTCTGTTCTGAGTTTTCACACAATTATGTAGCCCTGTCAGAAAAAATTACCAGAACTATAGAATGGGTGGACATTTGTGGCATCTTTTTGCTAATTAATTTTCAGCTTATTCTTTACTTCTGACTGCATTTAGGCTACACTCAGGTCTTTGCTGTCTGGTTCCAGAGCCGAACCTTCTTTCCCCCACGCACAGGAATCTTTCCTTTCCGGTGACCAGCGCCCTGCAGATGTCGCCAGGAAAGTGGTGATCCAGGCAGGACCAGGCTGCACTGAAGGGACAGAGGTGAGTGGGTGGCAGACTTGCCTGTCCTCATCCCTTCACTGAATCGCGCTCTAACCTTTCTATTTCCACGTTTCCATTACCCTACCTGGGAAATAACTGCCCCCGAAATTCCCCTGACTCTCACTCTCTACCAGCCCGTTAGAGAAGTGGCACATGCCTTTGGGCCTAGCTAGACATTTGGTCTAGTCTTTCAGGTTAACCTTGGGACTGTGGCATCCCTTTCAGTTTGCCCTGTGTGAAGCAGGACTACCACCACAATGAGATGCGGGTGCAGAGGGAGCTGCCAGGTGGGCAAGGTGGCCAGGGTTGCAGGAGACACAGCGGCGCTAGGACCCTAGTCCGAGTCGGGAAGCGAAGATGGCGGGCATTAGGACCCTGTGGCTGAGGCCGCGTGGGGAGACTCTCTTCGCTAGGCTTCTCCGCCCCCTCGGGCTTCGACTCACTCCTCCCCCGCCGGCCATGTTGGCTCCGCTTGGGCCCCGCGGTTGAGCCGCGTCCCCCTCCCCCTCCCAGACCCCAGATCCCCTCCCTTAGCGGGCGTCTCCACCCCTTCTGGCGCCCGGAGCGTGGCCATGTGAACCGCCTGAACCCCGGGGAGAGACAAGCCCCGAGCCCGGCTGGACGCCTCTGCCTCAGGTTTGTGGGGTCTGTGGCCAGGGGCCTGAGGGGAGGGAGCCCCGCTTTCATCCTTGGCTTCTCTCGGGGAACAGAGGCTCCAGAGCCGGCTGGAGCCTCGCAGGGGATGGAAGCCGACAGGAGCTTGTTTCCTGCGAAGATTCAACCTGAGGCGAGGGTCTCCTTGCCCTGGGGGCTGGGAGGAGAACCGGGCTGGCTGGTCTGCTGAGGATCCCAGACAGGCCGCGGGGGCTGGAGGAGCTGTAGGGGCTCCCGGCGACAACAGCGAGGAGGCGGAGAAGCTGCCTGGCTGGTGGAGAAGACTCCTGTGGGGGCCTCGGGGTGGAATCCCCGGGAGGGGCTCCACCTCCTCAGGTGGGGGTGGGGATTGCCTGAACGTGAGGGGTGGGTGAGGGGGTTCCCCGGGCGGGTTAAATGCTCCATTTGCTGGGAGCTGGGCGTTTTAGCCGCGGTGAGTGGAGGGCAGAAGGGGTTTCCAGGGGTCTGAGGATGTCTCCCTCAGGGAGCGTCCCCGTTCTCTTGAGTGTGGAGATCAGGAGATGGCCTTCCTTGCCGAGGGTGGTGCTGTGCTTGGCTCGGGGCCCGCGCGTCCTGGTAGAATCCCCCACTCCAAGGATGAAGCCTTCCGCTGAGGCTTTCGAATTTGAGCTGGTCTGAGGGACAGAAGGAAAGAATAAAGAGGAATTCCTTTTTCCAAGGAGATTCCTCAATGAGGGGATCCCCGCTTCCGTGGCAGAGAGATGATCTCACATCATCTTTCTTTCCCAGTGTTCCCTATTTTCAGGAGAAGCCAATGCCAATAAGCAGTTATTCTTTGTAAGGTTTATGGGAGTGAGGGATTTGTCTGCTTTGGGGGACGATGGAGGGGATAGCTTCCATCTCCATCTGTACACAAACAGCCCCTCCCCCAGCCTCCCGCAGGAAGTGGCCGGGAAATGGCAGCTGTGCGTTTGCTGCTGCGTCTCTTGTTGTTTTGAAATGTCCATTTTAATCAGATTTGGTTTCATTTTCTGAAGCCTTCTGGGCAAGCTTGGATGTTGCCAACCATGTGGTTCAAGAGACCTTTCGTTGGAATTTTTTGTTTTTTTTTTTGGTAAACTTGTCAACTGGAAGTAGTCAACTTCAGTTGACTCACATATCCCAGTCCCTCTTCCAGAACATCTCTGTGTTCCTGTCTGGTTTCGTTTTGTTTTCCCCTGATCTAGAGGTCATAGAGAAGCAAACTCAGTTATCCACCAGCGGGGTACACTCAATATAAGCGATGCAAGTTCCCTCAGCATAGAGAACTGTCAAGGAGACTAGGGATCTTCTGTGGCACTAGTAGCTTCTTGGGGTCCTACTTAGTGTAGTTGTTATGATAGTTTCTATATTGCAGAGCACCTGAGCAAGTGAGTTTGTGAAGAAGGGTAGATTCTGACAAATGGAGGAAAAGGAAGGGATGAGGAAGATTTAACTATTAGAGGGATTTGTATGTTGGGGGTACACACTGATTTACAGACTGAGATTGATGAACTTGTTCCTCAGTGGTGGTTCTAGCCTAAGGGCACCCCCTGTGGAAAGCCTGTTATTTGACTGAGGGTGCTGGAGATTGTACCTTCTGCAGAACCAACTAATTAGAATGGTACAGTTTGTTATCACGACTTACTCTTTCTTTAATCCATAGAAGAATATTTCCCCTCTTATTATTCTTTTTGGAGAGTAGTAAGGTTTTCCTCTGTTCTCTGCAAAGTCATGTGCCCAGATTTTTTTTTTCTTTCTCTGTACTTGATAATCCCAGAAGATTTCTCCTACAGCACATATCGATGGACTGTGTACTATGTCTGCAGGCATCTTGTTACACACTGGATTTGGTTAGGGGCAAGAGTTGGCAACAGGATTTTATTTCTTTTTCTTTTTTTTTTTTTTTTTTTGAGATGGAGTTTTGCTCTTGTTGCCCAGGCTGGAGTGCGGTGGCACGATCTTGGCTCACTGAAAGCTGTGTCTCCTCCGGTTTAATCAGTTCTCCTGCCTTAGTCTCCCCAGTTCTCCTGCCCTAGTCTCCCTGGTAGCGGAGATTACAGGTGCTCATCACTACGGGTGCTCGTCACTACTTCTGGCTAACTTTTTGTATTTTTAGTAGAGATGGAGTTTTATCATGTTGGCCAGGCTGGTCTCAAACTCCTGACGTCAGGTGATCCACCTGCCTTGGCCTCCCAAAATGCAGGGATTACAGGCACGAGCCACCAGGCCTAGACTCCTTCTTTTCTTTCTTTTCTTTTTTTTTTTTTTGAAACAGGGTCTTACTCCAAAGCTTAGGCTGCAGTGCAGTGGCACTATCACAGTTCATGGCAGCCCTGACCTCTTCGGCTCAAGTGATCCTCCCACTTCAGTCTCCTGAATAGCTAGGACCAAAGGTGTGCACCACCACACCTGAATAATTTTTTGTAATTTTTGTAGAGGTGGGATTTTGCCACTTTGCCCAGGCTGGTCTTCAATTCCTGAGCTCAAGTGACCTGCCTGCCTTAGCCTCCCAAAGTACTGAGATTAAAAGCATGAGCCACCCTGCCCTGCCTATAGCCCCAGGACCACAGGATTTTGGATTTTGAAAGATAATTTTTTAAGATTATTTGAACTATTCTGAAAGCCACCTAAGCCTGGCATTTAAATCATCCTTTCACTATTTATTTTCCAGGCAAAAATCTCCCACCTAGATGAAGATCCCTAGATTAAAGATCCAGTATGGGAACAGATAGACATTTAGGATTGTGTGAAAGTGGCATCATCATTAGTAAGATAGCATCATTGCTCTTCTCACTGGGGTTATTGGGGTTTTTGATATTCTGGAAACAGTAAAAACAAGTCCATCTGATGTCAGCATTCTTTTTCTTGTCCCTGATTAGTTCCTTTAAGTTGCTGTCTGATGGGGTTGATTTGATGCTGATTTTAAGTTCTCCTTTTCTTCAGTCTTTGCTTACCTGAATTGGCACTTGACAGAACAGCAAGTTGATTTTTCCCTGTTGGGGGTTAAAAGAGTAAAGAAAGGAGGAAGGACTACTCTTGAATCTTTGGAGGATTTTTTTTTTTTTTTGAGATGGAGTTTAACTCTGTCGCCAGGTTGGAGTGCAGTGGCGCGATCTTGGCTCACTGCAACCTCCACCTCCCAAGTTCAAGCTATTCTTCTGCCTCAGCCTCTTCGAGTAGCTGGAACTACAGGCACACGCCACCATGCCCAGCTAATTTTTATATTTTTAGTAGAGACAGGGTTTCACCACGTTGGCCGGGATAGTCACAGTCTCTTGATCTCGTGATCCACCCACCTTGGCCTCCCAAAGTGCTGGGATTATAGGCGTGAGCCACCACACCCGGCCCAGTATTTGGACTTTTAAAAGCAAAGCTGATTTTGAGAAAATAGTGATTTTGGGCCACACCTGGTGGCTTATGCCTGTAATCCCAACCCCAGCACTTCCGGAGGCGAGGTTGGTGGATCATGAGGTCAGGAGTCTAAGACCAAGCTGGCCAACATAGTGAAACCTCATCTCTACTAAAAGTACAAAATATTAGCTAGGTGTGGTAGCAGGAGCCTATAATCCCAGCTTCTTGGGAGGCTGAGGCAGGAGAATCGCTTGAACCCGGGGCTGGAGGTTGCAATGAGCTGAAATCGTGCCATTGCACTTCAGTATACGTGACAGTGGGAGACTCCGCCTCAAAAAAAAAAAAATTATGCAAAACAAAAAATCCCATCTTTGAAGATACCTGGAAATTCTTTGTCACTAGCAGTAAAAGTAGCATTGGCTTAGTGTTTTGTCTTTCTCCTAAAGAGAATAATTATTATGAGGGCATTTTGTAGACTGAAATACTGTAATCTTGCCAAAAATTTACCAAAAAAATGAAGTTTTTAAGAGATAGGTGGTCTTCCTGCTTTTAGTCTTTTGAGGTTGGACTCTGTAGCCTGCCTCACTAATGGGGTCCTTAACCTGCCTGCTCAGCTCATTTTTGGGGTGTGGAAAGGATAGAGTCCTTAATTGTTAGAGTTGAAGTTCTGGCTGGGCCCAGTGGCTCAGCCTGCAATCCCAGCACATTGGGAGGCTGAGTTGGACGGATCAGCTGAGGTCAGGAGTTCAAGACCAGCCTTACCAATATGGTGAAACACCATCTCTACTAAAATTCGAAAATTAGCCGGTGTGGTGGTTTGTGCCTGTAATCCCAGCTACTTGGGAACTGAGGCAGGCGAGTTACTTGAAACCGGGAGATGGAGGTTGCAGTGAGCTGAGAGCACACCACTGCACTCCAGCCAGGGTGACAGAGCCACACTCTGCCTCAACAAATAAAAAAGAAAAAGAAATTCTAAGAAACAATCAAAGCTGAAAGAGGGAAATAACCTTAATATAACCTGTGGACTGTGGCTTTTAGTGTCCTGCAATGTCAGAGGCATTCTTGGTCTTCTGACAGTGAAGTGACTGGAAATGTGGCAGAACACCTAACCTGTAGTTTCTTTATTTAACAAATATTTAAAAACCTACTATATGCCTTGCATGTTCAGTTAAACCAAGCAGAACGTTTTACTAATTTAGAGCTTACATTTATTGCTTTTTTTTGTTTTGTTTGTTCGCTTGTTTGAGAGCAGTGGTGCAATCATAGCCCACTGCAGCCTCCAGCTCCTAGGCTCAAATAATTCTCCCACCTCCGCCCCTGGAGAACCTGGGACTACAGGCACATGCCACCACGCCTAGCTAATTTATTGCCTTTTTACATTATTGGTACTTCCCTATTTCTAGGCCTTATTTTCTTCAAGGCGTGGCTATCTAAATATGTCGAGATTAGGGGCCTTTCTTCCTTCTTGAAATTATTATCTCTCTGAGGGATGAAGCTGAGTTTTGTTGGTTCTCTGAATACAGAGCAAAGCCCCATGTCTTCCATTGGGTGAGTAAGCTGGTAGTGACAGAAAAGGTAGATTTACTCATTCATTTGTTCAGTCCATGAACTCAACAACTATTTCCTTTGATTCTTTTATGTACTTAGCACTAAATTAGGTGCTGGAGATACAGTGGTGGAACTTACTATCCAACTGATGCTGTGGAATCGACATAATGTAGAAGAAATAAAGACAGAGAACAGTCATCTTTGAATTCTTCTGAGCAACCTGGACATGACAGTTTTCTTTGAGTAGCCCCTCTTAGTATAATCTTCTTTCTTTCATTATCTTTGTTCTGCCTCACTTGAAGTTCTGATTAGGGAAGGTAGTTAAGGAGATGATATTTTGAGCCTCAGTCAGTATATGATATAGTTTGTCTGAGTCAGCAAGGGAAGCTTGTTACCAAGGCAGTCAGAATGAGTTATTGTGATTGGAGAAGAGGGCATATTTATTTTGTGGCTTTGTACTTGGAATTTTTTTTTTAATATAGAGTTGGGGTATCACTATGTTGTCCAAGTCTGTCTTGAACTCCTGGCCTCAAGTGATCCTCCTTCCTTAGCCTTCCAAAGTGCTGAGGTTATAGGCATGAGCCACCTCTCCCAGCCTACTTGGAACTCTTTATTGGTGGAGGAAGATGGCTTAGCCAAGGAGATGAGGTTTTTAGATACAAGTCTAAGCATCCTCATGTGCAGTGTCAGGAACTGGGAACAGTGAAAACTTGGAAATTTCCCAAGGTATGGGGCAGGAATGGGACAGCTTTTGCATTAGAACAGCGTTTCTCAGCCTCGGCACTATTGATATGTGGGCCAGATAGTATCTTTGTTGTGGGGATGTGCTGCCCTGTGTGTTGAAGGATGCTTAGTATCATCTCTAGCTTCTGCTTACTAGATGCCGGTAGCATATACCTTCAGAGATTACTAAATGTCCACTATGGGGCAAAATTGCCCCTGATGAGAACCTCTGTATTCAAGTGTGGTGAGTAATCCAGAGATGTATAGTTAAGAAATATCCTTCATGATGTTCACAATTTCAAAGCTAAAATGCAGTGGTATGATTTTTACTATAGAATTTGCCTTTGCTGTTTTTTTTGTTTTTGTTTTTTGAGTTGGAGTCTCACTGTCACCCAGGCTAGAGTGCAGTGGCGCACAATCTTGGCTCACTGCAACCTCCGCCTCCTAGGTTCAAGCAGTTCTCTTGCCTCAGCCTGTAGAGCAGCTGGGACTACAGGCACACGCCACCATGCCCAGCTAATTTTTGTATTTTTAGTAGAGACGGGGTTTCACCATATTGACCAGGCTGATCTTAAAACTTCTGACCTTGTGATCCACCCACCTCGGCCTCCCAAAGTGCTGGGATTACAAGTGTGAGCCACCGCACCTGGTGCCTTTGCAGTTTAGTCGAGATAAACATTTGAAGTCTCATCTTCCCCACCCCAAGTTAGAAACCTCCCATTTGTGAGATTTTAGTGTGCTACATGAGAAGAATGAACCAAAGAGCTGCAGGGACAACTGCAGTATCCAGTTGGAGGACGTTAATGTGTCTTGTCCTGGGGAGTAGCTTCAGAGGCTGGAGGGTTAGAATTGGTCAAGGAGGACACCTGTAACAGTGTTGAAATATGTAATATTTATTTCAACACTTTGTGTGTTGTCAGCCTTTTTCTGTTAAAACCATGTCACAGGCCCACAGAGTAGCAGCCCTTTGATTGCAACTTAGAGAAAAGCAACCTATTGGGCCCTGTGGGGAGGGCTTTATTGCTCCAGGCTTATAGGGCAATGTGCCTTACTCTTATAAATGAAACACAGGAGCTCTTAAAAGATCCATTTATATACAGCTGGGACTGGGCTGGGTGCTTGCCTGAATATACTTCCTGGTATGAGAGTTGTCTGCTACTCTAGGGGTTGGACACTGGCTGATTTCTTTTCTCATTTGACGAAAATCCTGTTAGTTCAAAGGGAGATACCCTCCTTTGCTTTACTGTTTGTACTAGCTCTGGATGAGAGGACAGAGTTTACCTTCAGGCTTTATTGTGAAAAACGTCTTGGGTAGGAAGGTTAAGATGAAATAAACCTAGGTTTATTGTTGAGAGGAGGTGTTCACATTTTCTTTGTATCCCCATACTGTGATCCCATATTTAAATGACATCTGAAATAAGGAGTCAAATTGCATATAAGGAAGTCTGGCTGGATCATCCCTAGTTTTGTCATATCTCCCATATTGGTCGTGTTTTTTTTTTCTTGAGATGGAGTCTCGCTCTGTCGCCCAGGCTGAAGTGCAGTGGTGCCATCTTGACTCACTGCAACCTCCGCCTCCTGGGTTCAAGTAATTCTCCTGCCTCAGCCTTATGAGTGGCTCGGACTAACAGGTACGTGCTACCATGCCCAGCTAATTTTTTGTATTTTTAATAGAGACAGGAGTTCACCATGTTGGCCAGGCTGGTCTTGAACTCCTGACCTCATGTGATCCACGCACCTCAGCCTTCCAAAGTGCTGGGATTACAGGCCTGAGCCATGGCTCCCAGCTAGACCTGCTTATCTTTTTGAAAACTACACAATCTTAGGCTGAGCACTATGGTTTATGCCTGTAATCCCAGCACTTTGGGAGGCCAAGATGGGCGAATCAACTGAGGTCAGGAGTTCGAGACCAGCTTGGCCAACATGGGGAAACCCCGTCTGTACTAAAATACAAAAAAATTAGTCAAGCGTGGTGGCGTGTGCCTGTTCTCCCAGCTTCTCAGGAGGTTGAGGGAATCTCCCAGCTTCTCAGGAGGTTGAGGGAGGAGAATCGTGTGAGCCTGGGAGGCAGAGGTTGCAGTGAGCCAAGATCATGCCATTGCACTCCAGCTCATGCAACAAGAACAAAACTCTGTCTCAAAAAAACAAACAAACAACACAGTCTTTTATTCTTTGTCTAATAATAGTAACTAATGTAGTCCTGGTGAGGTGGCTCACGCCTGTAATCCCAACACTTTGGGAGGCAAAGGTGGGAGATTTGCTTGAGGACAGGAATTTGAGACTAGCATGGGCAACATAGCGGACCCTGTGTCTACAAAAAATTTAAAAATTAGCCAGGTGTGGTGGTGAGTGCCTGTACTCCTAGCTACTTGGGAAGCTGAGGCAGAGGAGGATCGCTGGAGCCCAGGATTTCCAGGCTGCAGTGAGCTATGATTATGCCACTGCACTCCACTCTGGATGACAGAACGAAACTCTGTCCCAAGAATTACAGGCGCTCGCTAACGTTTTGGAGTGCTTGCTGGATGACAGACACTATGCTGGGGCTTTAATACAGATTTTCTCATTTAATCCTCTCAAGTGCTGAGAGTGAGTACAAAAATTTTTACAGATGATGAACCTTATGTCCACCAAGTGTAAGTAACTTGTCCAAGGTTAAACAGCTAGCTAGTAAATAGTAGAGTTGGGATTTGAACCTAGAGCCCACTATATTGCACAGCACAAAGACAATTTTATGTGTCTGGGAAGCTTCTTGTAAACGAAGTGGTTGTGGTTCTGATGACAGTTCAATAGAGATATGTAGAGAAACTGATCTCAAATACCAGATAACTTCCCATTCCTTTTACTTCTGATTTCTGTGAGCCATCCACATACTGTTACTAATATTTACAAAAACAGGATATGCTGTCCTTTTCCAGAGCAACAGAAAGGAGGTCTCAGCTTTTTTGATGAATTAAAATAGAGAATGGAAAAATGAACTGTGGCCCGTCATTGAGGAGGAGGATATAGTCCACTGCACATAGGAGGGAAGTTGCATGTGTCCTTTACACCAGGGGAGGTGTGGCTGTGCAAAAAATGGGGAGAAGAGAGGCGAGGATCAGATGAAACTGGCTCATTAGGCATAGTATTTCCAGGACTTCTGAAGTGAAGTATTGAATGTCCTCTTTGCTCTGTGGTATAAACTTTGAAGGAACCTAACTAGAGACTAAGGAACAAAGTCTTCCTTTATTTCTTGCACTTCAGAAGAATTATTAATTTCATGACACTTACTTTTCAGACCCCCTACTGCTGAGGAGTGGCTGTTAACTATAATAGGGAAATCCTGGCTGGGCGTGGTGGCTCACACTTGTCATCCCAGCACTTTGGGAGGCCAAGGCGAGTGGATCACTTGAGGTCAGAAGTTCGAGACTAGCCTGGTCAACATGGTGTAACCCCATCTCTACTAAAAATATAAAAAATTAGCCAGGCGTGTTGACAGGTACCTGTAATCCCAGCTACTGGGGAGGCTGAGGCAAGCAAATAGGTTAAACTTGGGAGGCAAAGGTTGCAGTGAGCCAAGATCATAGCCTTGTACTCCAGCCTGGGCAACAAGAGGGAAACTTCACCTCAAAAAAAAAAAAAAAAAGGAAATCCTGGGGGACCCTGTGGTCTTTTTTTTTGAGACGGTTTCGCTCTGTCACACCCAGCCTGGAGTGCAGTGGCATGATCTTAGCTCACTGCAATCTCCACTTTCCAGGCTCAAGTGAACCTCCTGCCTCAGCATCCCAAGTAGCTGGGACTGCAGGGACTCACCACCATGCCTGACTAACCCGGGGTCTTTTCACTTTAGAGACTTCGTTTTTTCATTGATGTATAGCAGGTTTAGGTCTGCTACTTAATTTAGGGCAAGCTTGTCCAACCTGCCCAGGACAACTTTGAATGTGGCCCAACACCGATTTGTAAACTTTCTTAGAAGTGTTTGTGTGTGTGTTTAAGCTCATCAGCTATCATTAGTGTAAGCTTTAAGGCATGGAGGTGTGTGTGTGTGTGTGTGTGTGTGTGTGTGTGTGTGTGTGTAAGCTCATCAGCTATCATTAGTGTATTTTATGTGTGGCCCAAGACAATTTTTCTTCCAGTGTGGCCCAGGAAAGACAAAAGATTGGACGCCCCTATTTAGACTAAAGATGATAAATCCTACATGGTAGATAAGTCACTCCTAAAAACTTTTCCCTCTTAAATCAACAAAACACAAATTGCTTTTATTTTTCAGAGAAGGGGTCTTGCTATGGTGCACAGGCTAGACATGAACTTTTGGGCTCAAGTGATCTTCCTGCCTCAGCCTCCTGAGTAGCTGGGACTACAAGCACGAACCATCATACCCAGCTAATTTTTAAATTTTTTTTGTAGAGATAGAGCCTTGCTGTGTTTCCCAGGCTGGTCTCAATCTCCTGACCTCAAGCTATATTCCTGCTTTGGCCTCCCAAAGCACTAGGATTACAGGCATGTGCCACCATGCTTGGCCTATTGTTATTTTTAAAATTTCAGTTAAAATTAAGACATAGACAATTTTCCATGCTATGCAGTATCTACATTTCATGCTCAGAATTATGTTATATTCACATTTATACCAGTGGTGCCTAATTTGTAGTAATGTAGCCTAATCACGAACGTGACTCTTGCAGACTTTGGCCAGTAATCTTTTTTTTTTTTTGAGACAGGGTCATGCTTGGTCACCCAGGCTGGAGTGCAGTGGCATGATTATGGTTCACTGCAGCCTCAACCTTCTGGGCTCAAGTGATCCTTCTGTTTCAGCCTCTCGATTAAGCTAGGACCACAGGTGTGCCCTACCACACCCTGCTACTTTTAAAATTTTTTGTAGAGATTGGTCTCACCATGTTGTCCAACTTGGTCTTAAACTCCTGGCCTCAAACAGTTCTCCTGCTTTGGCTTCCAAAGTGTTGGGATTTTAGGTGTGAGTCACTATGCCAGGCCTTATCATACGTATACTTAACCAATGTATTCATTCTCTTTTTTTGAGATGGAGTTTTCACTCTTGTTGCCCAGGCTGGAGTGCAATGGCGCGATCTTGGTTCACTGTAACCTCTGTCTCGAGGGTTCAAGCAATTCTCCTTCCTCAGCCTCCAGAGTAACTGGGATTACAGGCGCCCAACACCATGCCCAGCCAATTTTTGTATTTTTAGTAAAGACAGGGTTTCACCATGTTGGCCAGGCTGGTCTCGAACTCCTGACCTTAGGTGATCCACCCACCTTGGCCTCCCAAAGTGTTGGGATTGCAGGTGTGAGCCACTGTGCCTGGCCTATTCATTCTTAAAAAGCTTTACACCTGGTTCCTTTTAAACAAGGTTATTTTAAACATGATTTAGGTTTGCTTATTGCCTCATCTTAGGAGCTTGATAAAGAAAACTTTCGTCTGATTTCTTCTCTTTTTTAAAACGTAGTAATATATAATTCAAGGAGTTGCTTTTTCTGTGTCAAGACAGATGATGTTTCTCACATATCAAGTTGATATGCACTAGGATATCATAAGAATCTGATTGATATGTTAGACTTTACCAATAATTCTGGCTTCTGCTTTCTTTCTTTCCTTTGCTCTATCAAAGTTGAATTCATTCTGATCAAGGGCTTCTCATCATTCTTAGTAGTATTCAGGAGAGGGTGAAAAACTTTTTAACCACGTCTCAACGCATTTTACAAATTTAAGTATTTTGCTATTATTTGCATGACCCTTTCTTTATATTTAAGCCACAAAACTAAAACATAAGGAAATAACCATAGTAGACATAACAGAATATATTTTTTCGGATACCCTGTTATTTAATCAAATTTTCACTGCTGACGTTTTTCTGACCTATGTTCTTAGAGAGTATAAAGAGTAGAAGTATTGCTGATGATTTGAGGTTTGCCATTATGGTCACCTTTCTGTAATGTGGTCTCCTTTTCAAATCCTTTTACTAATGTAACTACTATCTTGAAATGTCTAGGGCTATGGATTGGATAACCAGAAATAATATTTAGCTCAAGTTTAATAATGAAACAAAGAGTGTTTATCAAATATGCTTTTCTGTCAAAAAGATGGCTTTGAGAATCTTTTGTGGGCCTGGGAGGAAGACTTTACCTTGAGGATAAAAACAAAAAGATAGAGAATGTTAAATGTTATAGTAGAGGGCTAATATCTAATATAGAAAGTTAACCTGGGCTGAGTGGGGCTTATACAGAGGGAAGACTCCTTCAGGCTTGTATCTTGGTTTTTCTCACTAACTTGTTTTGTTTTTTAATCTACAAAGCTGGCTTTAACAGACTATTTCATAGGGTCATTGCGCAGGCTAGGGGCATATGTTCTCCTTCTCTTTGCTTAGCTTGTACCTTCCCTCACACAGTACTTGGGTAGGAGAAGGGTAAGTAGGTGGAGGGAAGGGGTCATTCCCCCTGGAAGATTCCAGGTGACATAACCTTGTTTAACTGCCAGTATTTTTTTCCCCTTCTCTCTCCCCTCCTGCAGAAATGGAGGCAAACGACCATTTTAACTTTACTGGCCTTCCCCCTGCACCTGCTGCCTCAGGACTGAAACCCTCTCCTTCCTCAGGGGAGGGCCTCTACACTAACGGGTCTCCCATGAACTTCCCCCAGCAAGGGAAAAGTGAGTGCGAGGGCTGTTTGGCCTGGGGAGGGAATGGGCATCATTTCTTTAGGGCCGATTCATGGGAGCATATTTGGTTCCACTTTGGGCTAGCTATCCCTCAGCAGCTCTTCTTCCTGCCAGGTGGGGAGGGAGGAAGTGAATCCACAGAATTTCTCTAGCTGCTGGAGAGAAATCAACTTCTAAGAATAAGTTCTAGGGTTTTGGAAACTTTTTTTTTTTTTTTTTGAGATGGAGTTTTGCTTGTTACCCAGGCTGCTGGAGTGCAGTGGCGCAATCTCGGCTCACCGCAACCTCCGTCTCCTGGGTTCAAGCAATTCTCCTGCCTCAGCCTCCCGAATAGCTGGGACTATAGGGGCGCACCACCATGCCCAGCTAATTTTTGTATTTTTAGTAGAGATGGGGTTTCACCATGTTGGCCAGGATGGTCTTGATCTCTTGACCACGTGATCCACCCACCTCGGCCTCCCAAAGTGCTGGGATTATACCGTGCCCGGCCTGGAAACTTTTTTTTTTTTTTTGAGAATGGAGTCTTGCTCTGTCACCAGGCTGGAGTGTGGTGGTGCAGTCTCAGCTCACTGCAACCTCCACCTCCCAGGTTCAAGTGCTTCTCCTGCCTCAGCCTCCCGAGTGGCTGGGAGTACAGGCCTATGCCACAATGCCCAGCTAATTTTTGTATTTTTAGTAGAGACGGAGTTTCACCAAATTGACCAGGATGGTCTCGATCTCTTGACCTTGTGATCCCCCCACCTCAGCCTTCCAAAGTGCTGGGCTTACAGGTGTGAGCCACCGTGCTGGCCTTGGAAACTTTTTTTTGTATTGACTTAAGGTTGGAAGAGATTAGAAAAACCCATTTGCTTTTTCATCTTAGCCTATTCTTCTGTCAGCTCTGTTCCCCTGGCTGCTGACAGAGCTAGGTGGCTACTGCTGCTGATAACTAGGTTGGACTCCTGAGAGAGATAAAGGACAAGACTTCCAAGAAGCTGTTTGCAGAGGTTAGGGAAGCTCCACTGGGCCAGGACTGAGTTGAATGAAGGTTGCAGTGTATTGCCTTTTAGTTTGTACATCAGAGAAAAGCAGATGCTAGAAGTACCTATGCCACCTTCTGTCCTTGATGGAAGGTAGGGACAAGGGAAAGTTTAGTGCTTACCTAGCTCCCCAGAGAGAAGTTCATAATTCCATATGGAGGTGTTGCTATTAGGGTTGGATCTTTTCCTGGATTTGGCTTATCAGTTGTTCTGTACCATGATTCTGCCAGGTACCTCTATAATCTTGCTTGGATTTCAGGTCCTTCATGCTTGGAAGCAGAGAGAAGCACACATGCTTCCCTCCTTCCTTGCAGCAGAAAAATACTGCTACTTCCCCCTCCTATCCTCTCCAAGAGGGTTGCTGATGATAGAAGCTCCTTTATTTCATTGGATTCCCCCCTACCCCTCAAGCTTCCTTATATCTTGGTTCTTTTTGTTTGATTTTCCTTCATTCCAGAGGTGGCCATTGATATTAAGAGCTGGATTCTACAGCACTGCATGCAAAGTTTCCCCCGACCCTCCGGCTGGCATATTACCTTCCAGTGCCTATGGGGAAGGGCCAAGCCCAGCCTCCTGAGCTGGGATCTTGTCGCTGTGGTGACTGCAAATTCTATTCTTAGCCCAGCACAAAGTGCTGGATCTGCATGTGCCAGTGAGGTGGAGGCTGTCCCTTCTGGTGCCACTGTGGGGCCAAATAGGCACCGGGGAAAGGGGGGCCCTGGAGAATTCAGTCATGCCCCCTCCAAGGGAAGAAATCCCCTAGGGAATAAGAGTAGGGCAGAATGTAAGTCACTGTAGGGAGTCTGCAAACAGCTTCATTTAGTTAAAAACAAACAAAGCCAGCAGCAACCAGCTCTGCTGGTGGCTCCTGTGGTAGGCCTGGAGAGCTCTCCAGCCCCCTACTCAGCAGCCTCAGCAGCTGTTGTTAAGCTTACATCCAGGAGCCTCTGGGCTTGGTGTTCTCCAGAGACCAAAAAACTAAATATAGCAGGGGAGGAATCCCCCTTCCCTTTACCTTGGCTTTTTCTAGTCAGTGTTATTACTTTGGGTTTGTTTTGGTAGAGTTGCTTGCCTACAAATCTGTAACTGACCTTTTCTTTCCCTCTCTACCAGGTTTGAATGGGGATGTGAATGTTAATGGCTTATCTACTGTATCTCACACTACTACTTCAGGGATTTTGAACTCTGCTCCCCACTCCTCCAGCACCTCACACCTCCATCACCCCAGCGTGGCCTACGACTGTCTCTGGAACTACTCACAGTACCCATCTGCCAATCCTGGCAGCAACCTCAAGGACCCACCCCTTCTCTCCCAGTTCTCGGGGGGACAGTACCCACTCAACGGCATCCTTGTGGGCAGCCGGCAACCTTCATCCCCAAGTCACAACACTAACCTTCGGGCTGGGAGCCAAGAGTTCTGGGCCAACGGTACCCAGAGTCCCATGGGGCTTAACTTTGATTCACAAGAACTATATGATTCCTTTCCTGACCAGAATTTTGAGGTGATGCCCAATGGACCCCCTAGTTTTTTTACCTCCCCACAGACTTCTCCTATGTTGGGATCTAGCATTCAAACCTTTGCACCCTCCCAGGAGGTAGGCAGTGGTATCCATCCTGACGAGGCAGCAGAAAAGGAGATGACTTCAGTTGTGGCAGAGAATGGCACTGGCTTGGTAGGCAGCCTGGAGCTGGAAGAAGAGCAGCCAGGTATAACTGGGTTGGTGAACTGGGTAGGGAAAGGGAAAATGGAGCTGGGGGGGACAGTGGCTTTTTGAGGTGAGGAAAACTTGTCTTTCTAGCTCTCTGCAGTGGAGGCTGATTTGCATGTTGGTGATTAGCAATTAGCAGAGCCAAGTGGCTGGTGTTTTTGTGGCAGCAGCACCAGCTCCACGAGTGGGAGTGCAAATTATTTCAAGCTCATGCAGAGCTGCTGGCCTGGAGAGGGCAGGTGGGCGAGCCCAGAACAGCCCCAACAGACACCTTGCATCAAGAAAGGCTTCTTTCAAAATATACAAAGGGTTAGGGTCTAGCAGTGGGCATTGAGGCCGTTTTAACTGACTATGGCAGGGTCCGACTGGCTGCTGAAGTGGGCTGAGCCCAAGTAGTGATTGGCATGTGAAGGAGGGAAGGAAGCAGGCAGAGCATATATCATCGTTTGTCTACTCAGTTTTCTTTTTTTGTTGTTTAGCATTAGTACATGTGACAATCCCTCTCATCTTTTTCCTCAAAATAGATAGAAGCTTAGCTTGCAATTGATTCCTGGTAAAAGGGTAACCATCACTCTAGAAAATTTCAGGGTGTTTTCTCTGTTTCCCACTGGATGGGGGAGATATCTGAGAACATGATGGAATTCTGGTCTCAGACCCCTCTCTCTTTTCCTCTCTTTGACTGCTGTAGGATTGATTTTACCAACACATCTCTGCTCAGAGTAAATGTTGAATGAATGAACATCCTTCTAGCAAAGATTGACTGCCTACTGTAGCTAAGTGAACCAGTTGAAGGCACTGTTTCTGACTTTTGGTCTCTCCTGGGATTTCCTAGAACTGAAGATGTGTGGCTACAATGGCTCTGTCCCTTCTGTGGAATCGTTACACCAAGAAGTCTCAGTCCTGGTCCCTGACCCCACAGTGAGCTGTTTAGATGATCCTTCACATCTTCCTGATCAACTGGAAGACACTCCAATCCTCAGTGAAGACTCTCTGGAGCCCTTCAACTCCCTGGCACCAGGTAGGCCTGGAGGCTGGCTCCCTTTAACTTATCCATGCAGAGAATAGCCAACTTTTACCTGAAAGAGACAGTAAAACGGGGAAAGTATTAGGGAATCAGGGGCACTGGGACTTCCAGATAGGCCTAAGGCAGACTACAGTTACATGCTACTGGCCTTGCTGTGCTCACTGAACTCCGAGCTGAATTGGTTCATGTCCCAGGTTCTTTCCCAGTATTCCTTTTGGCCACGAGCTCTGGGCTATAAGAATTCACTGGATCCAAGGAACTTACCACCACACAGTTGGTCTTTCTGGGTTCTAACTAACTAGGAAGAAAGCATTTATCAGTGAGCGGTTACCTTTTACCCCACTGAAGTACAAGAAAGACATATTTTATGATAAATGCTAGAATTTTGCCGAGGTCTCTGGGTAGATAACACCACCAATGCCTTTCCTTTCATTTTCACCTCAAGCTTTATTTTTGTAGAGATGAGGTCTTCCTATGTTGCCCAGGCTGGTCTTGAACTCCTGGCCTTAGGCAATTCTCCTGCCTCGGCCTCCCCTCAAACTTTTATGATCCCTACAGTCTCATGACTACTCTTTCAGGACTGCTGGAGAGACAACTGTAGAAGCTGCTGGACAAACTTCCGGAGAGATTTCTGGAATCTAATTTAGTTTTTACCTAAGTAAAAGTTAGTTACCTAATTTAATATTAGGAACCTAGTTGTTACCTAATTTAATATTAGGAAGAATCTTCACACTGTGGGAACTAGAATTGGATATTTTCTGACCAATGTTTCTTAAATCTTACTTTCTGGTTTTTTTTTTTTTTTTTGTCATTATTCTGCTCTGATTTTTCTACTCCTGTGAACAGAGCCAGTGAGTGGAGGACTATATGGTATTGATGACACGGAGCTGATGGGTGCAGAGGACAAGCTGCCTCTTGAGGACAGCACTGTGATCTCTGCCCTTGATTGCCCTTCCCTCAATAATGCTACTGCCTTCAGTCTCCTGGCAGATGATAGTCAAACATCAACCTCTATCTTTGCCAGTCCCACCTCTCCACCTGTCCTAGGGGAGTCTGTCCTGCAAGGTAAGTGAGGGTAGGTAGGACAAAGAAAGATGTTGACCTGAGAAAAGATGAGAGAGTAAGTTTCATAGTTAGGGCATTAAGAGTGGGAAATCTGTAAGACCACCTTGCTGGGAGCTGAGGGGCTATGATAGTATGTGGTGGGACTAAAGGAGGCACAGGCTGCTATACTCTGACCTGGGCCTTCTGTTTTGAAGAACTTGTGAGACTTGGAATTTGTAGGGAACAGGAGGCTAGCGGCCTTATTGGTACCAGGTAAAAGGTATTGATTGCTTCACACAGTGACAGCTGTAGCAACTTTGCCCTTTAATCTTCATGATTGGTTGGAAGAAAAGCCAGAAGCTACTTCTTTTTTCAACCTTAGGGAAGAGCCCTTGAAGTAACCCTGTTTAGCTTGGTCCAGGTTTGATTGAGGAGATTCTCTGGTTTTATGTGATGCTTTTTTTTTTTTTTAAGTCTATCCTCTCCCTTTGGATTCTAGATAACAGCTTTGACCTGAATAATGGTAGTGACGCTGAACAAGAAGAAATGGAGACTCAGTCTTCAGATTTCCCACCATCCCTGACCCAGCCAGCTCCCGATCAGCCATCAACTATTCAGCTACATCCAGCAACCTCACCAGCAGTCTCGCCAACAGCCTCCCCAGCAGTCTCCCTAGTGGTTTCTCCACCAGCCTCCCCAGAAATCTCTCCGGAAGTTTGTCCAGCAGCTTCTACAGTTGTCTCTCCAGCAGTCTTCTCAGTGGTCTCTCCAGCTTCCTCAGCAATCCTCCCAGCAGTCTCCTCAGAAGTCACCTTGACTGCTTCAGTGACGTCCCCAAAAGCCTCTCCTGTAACTTCCCCAGCAGCTGCCTTCCCAACAGCCTCCCCAGCAAATAAGGATGTCAGCAGCCTCCCAGAAACCACTGCTGACCAGGAAGAGATCCCTGGAGAAGGACTCACTACTTCTGGTAGTGGTGAGTATCCAGATTCTATTCTATTCCTGTCTGGTTCCAAGAAACTTTCTCTCCCATGTTGCATTTAGCCCTTCCCTCCTGGAGTATTGTTTGAATATCTTGCTTGAACTCTTAACTTGGGTATCTCTTATCTTCCTCCCAAGGTGATGTCCTGAAGAGACGTATTGCTACCCCAGAAGAAGTTCGTCTTCCCCTCCAACATGGGTAAATGCTCTAGTTTGTTTCATGCATTGACCTTGACAAGTTTAACGCACAACTCTATAAAGAAGGGAATGCCTCTTTTCCTCTGAGGTGGAGGAGGAATTGGGCCAGACAAGAGTAGCTTACAGTACAGTTATCTGCAATGATAATATTTCTTGGCATGAGCTTCTTAGATTTTTCTTCTTTTCTCAAGGTCTGTCTTCTATCACCTATTCTTTCTTCATCTTGTAGTAACTCGGTTTTGCTCAGCTCCAGCTGAGGAGCTCCAGCTGTTATCTTTTCCAAACCCTAGGGCTCATATCCAAACTAGCTGGCTTGTCCTATTTCTGTGGAGAAGGGATAGTAATGAATGAGGAATGACTTAGTACTAATGAATTAGGATGGTTTTGTTGCTGTTTTAATGTTCTTTGGAGAGGTAAGGGCAGGAACAGTGTGTGACCAAAATGAACAAATCAGCTGACACCAGGGCCTTTTGGAAATAACTGCTTTCCTGGATCTTCCCCACCCCTGCCCCTCAAGCCACTTATGGTCACCAAGTCTGAGTACTGCTTAAAATTTTGAGAGAAAGATGAGTCTTAGAATAATATTGCTCAGAACACAGAATTCCTAACTAAACCCTGGCATATTGAGTCATTTCATGGAGTCAGCAGCAAATTTATTTTTCTGCTTGCCTCCCTGCCCTCTGTCTTCTGCATTTATTCCCCTTAGGTCTTGATCCTCTTTACTGGAAATCCAGTAACTGTTCTGAATGGCATCAGGGAGGTGTTTCTGGCTGCTTATCTCACTGATTTTGTAAAGGAGGGGTGGAAATCTCTCTGAGCTTGTGCAGTTTTGGTGTATTGTTTTTCTCCTAAGGGCATTGATGTGTTTGCTGGAGCTCAAGTTAGCCTTCTGGCCAAGCTTCTCTCTCCAGTTGCTTTTGGATCTGCATGTAGTTCTAGTGATACAAATGTGGGGAGGACCATCTGTTCAGAGGGCTTGGCCCTTAGGTGGCATGGGAGTGGGTAGGGGTGTGACCTGGCAGCAGGGCCCGTGTGCTTCTCTGGCAGGTGGCGGAGAGAGGTACGCATCAAGAAGGGCAGCCACCGGTGGCAGGGGGAGACCTGGTATTATGGCCCCTGTGGGAAGAGGATGAAGCAATTTCCAGAAGTGATCAAGGTAATGTAGCTTTTTTTTTTTTTTTTTTTAAAGATGGGGTTTCACCATGTTGGACAGGCTGGTCTTGAACTCCTGACCTCAGGTGATCCACCCACCTCGGCCTCCCAAAGTGCTAGGATTACAGGCATGAGCCACCGTGCCCGGCCTAATGTAGCTTTTTAAAAGGAAGCATAGACTCCTTTCTTGGGCTCAGTGGCAATAGGCTGGCATTGTCTATTCTGGGCCTGTTCTGCTTGTGCCTTTGCTGGCCAAAGACATGGTAGGGTTCAACTTTATTAATGTTACTTTACTTCCTCCTCTTAGTACCTGAGCCGCAACGTGGTACACGGTGTCCGCCGTGAGCACTTCAGCTTCAGTCCCCGTATGCCTGTTGGAGATTTCTTTGAAGAAAGAGACACACCAGAGGTGCAGACCCAAGGGTTAAATATGCTTGTGGGGTTTGAAGGTTCTGGGGCATTGAATCGTTCCAAGGGCCTATGGCCTGCACTGATTCTTTCCCACTGTAACAGTCTTCCTTGCTACCTTAGGGCTTGCAATGGGTGCAGCTCTCAGCAGAGGAGATCCCATCAAGGATTCAGGCAATTACTGGCAAACGGGGTCGACCTCGAAACACTGAGAAGGCTAAGACTAAGGAAGTCCCCAAGGTGAAACGGGGCCGAGGTCGGCCACCTAAGGTCAAAATTACTGAGGTGTTGAACAAGACAGACAACCGCCTCCTAAAGAAACTGGAGGCCCAAGGTACAGTGGTGTTTCTTACTTTGGGATTCAGCTCCCTCCGTGAAGTATCTAAAATGTTGATGAATTGCTAATACCTGGATTTCCCAGGAGTGTGACTAACATCTGGGAAGAATGAATCTGAATCAGCTTCTCCCTGGAATCCAGCATCAGAGTCCCAGTGCTTTGGGATACTTCTTTTCTAGCCATACTCTTGCTTGAGTTGCTGTTACCAATGAAACCTTGGGCTCTCCCCAGATGTGTTTATGTAGCCCAGAAGAGAGGATTTTCTTGCCCTTTCTTTCCATCTTTTAGCTCCTTGTCTAACTGGTTTAGTTGTACACTCTGACCTTGCTCATTTCTACTATCATGGAGTTTCAGAATTCACATCTGAATTCAAAAGATAATTGGGAGCCAGGCATGGTTGTATGTGCCTAATATTCCCAGTTACTCAGGAGGCTGAGGCAGGCAGGAGAGGATCACCTGAGCCTAGGAGTTTGGAGGTTGCAGTAAACTGCAGTTGTGTTACTGCATTCCAACCTGGGCAACCGAGTAAGACCCTGTCTCTAAAAAAATAATAATAATAGTAATAGTCACTGTTTCAGTGGATGGACAGGTGAGAAATACCTAAATTTTTAGTAAATACTGTGTTTATCCTGGTGTACTATGAAGAATGTGAAAAAACTTAGTCTTTTGATTCTCAGACACTGAGCCCTGTCATGTTTCAACCATATGACCTAGAGCAAGTATCATACTTTAATCAAAGCCTTAGATAATTTGTCTCCCCATAACATCTGTTTTAGAGGGTTGCCATGTAGACATGTGGTGGTGGTTCTGTACCAGAAACAAACGAATACATATTGTCATGTCAGAACTGGGCACGGTGGCTCACACCTGTATTCCCTGTATTCTTGGGAGGCCAAGATGGGTAGATCGTGAGGTCAGGAGATTGAGACCATCCTGGCTAACACGGTGAAATCCTGTCTAGACTAAAATACAAAACATTAGCCAGGTGTGGTGGCACGTGCCTGTAGTCCCAGCTACTTGGGAGGCTGAGGCAGGAGGATTGCTTGAACCTGGGAGGCGGAGGTTGCAGTGAGCTGAGATCGCCCCATTGTACTCCAACCTGGGTGACAGAGACTCTGTCTCAAAAAAAAAAAAAAAAAAAAATATATATATATATAGTCATGTCAGAAACATCAATTATGAAATACTCTATTGTTTGCAGAATTATACTTCAACAAGTCTTCCAGAAAGGAAGAAATTCAGAACTTTTAGTGAAGCAAGACCTGGAGCTGAGCATGATCAATAACTATGTCAGTGTTGATCTGATTCTTTTGAGGTGTCCGCTGTGTGGGCCCTTTTTTTCTGGCACACCCTTAGTTAATCAGTGCTTCTAACTACTACCCTCTTTCCCTGGCAGTTTGGCTTGCTATTTCCTTCCTCTGCTCTCTGCTCTAAAATCAGTCTGTGGGTTGCTGCCCTTGTCAGGTATCCTGGGAGAGAGATTGGCTACAAGGCTACTCTGCCATTGTGGCCTCTTTTCTATCAGCAGGACCTTCTAAAGCAGTCCGATTGGAGCCAGGGGCTGGTGCTTCTGGGCAGGAGATGTCATTTGAGTTCTTTGTGCCACCCCCATAGCAGGTGCCTCTCCTACATTTTTTTCCCCAATGTTATATTATGTATACTTTAAAGAAAAAAAACTACTCTAGATTCTTCAGGGAGCTGCTTGGGAGGCCAGCTTTGAGACAGGCATGTGTTGCCCTGGATGCTAGAAATGTGCCTTCTTGCCTCACTTGTTTCATTTTTCTTTCTGCTCCCACAGAAACACTGAGTGAGGAGGATAAAGCAAAGATTGGTAAAAGCAAGAAGAAGATGAGGCAGAAGGTACAACGGGGAGAGTGTCAGACTACTATCCAAGGGCAGGTGAGGGACATCAGAGAGATTACACAGTAGGTTAATTTTTCCTACAACCTACTTCATCTTTTCATCTCCCACATCTGCCACTCCTTGCGTAGCAGCATATCTCCATTATCCTGAAATTTCTTGTGCTTGATTTAGAGAATTGGGCTTGTTCAAAAATAACATGGGCATCTCTAGGGTGAGAGAATCAATCCATTGCCAACCCCTCATTCCATCTCTCACCTCTCCTCCCCAGCACCCTTGTCTGTTTTTGAATCCTAGCCCAAGCAGAGATGCTTTCAGAGTTTGAGGAGAAATGACTTCCCTTATGGTTTACAGGCCAAAAACAAGCGGAAACAAGAGACCAAGAGCTTAAAGCAGAAGGAAGCTAAGAAGAAATCCAAGGTAGGTGCATGTACACGCTTGCAAGTGTAATTTCGAAGCCACTAAACTGATTTTGCAAGATACGTACATCAGTTTTGTTTTATAGTGAGATTTCTGGGCTCTGAGGTTGGGAGGACTGAGACCAGGGAAGTTAGTAACTGGTATCTTTATGGCACTCTTGGTTCCTCTTTTCCTTGGGTAGGCCGAGAAAGAAAAGGTAAAGACAAAGCAGGAAAAATTGAAGGAAAAAGTCAAGAGAGAAAAGAAGGAGAAGGTAAAAATGAAGGAAAAGGAGGAAGTGGCCAAAGCCAAGCCAGCCTGTAAAGCAGATAAGACCCTGGCCACACAGAGGCGCTTGGAGGAACGGCAGAGGCAACAGATGATCTTGGAGGAAATGAAGAAGCCGACAGAGGATATGTGTCTGACTGACCACCAGGTAGTGGGGAGAGAGTAACAATTCCTGGGTCATAGAGGGGCCAGTTGGGAAGACTTTCCTTTTGAAAAGTACAGGGATTTCTGCAATGGGAGAGACATTTCCATTAAAGATTAAAGGTGCTGGGCACAGTGGGTCATGCCTATAATCCCAGCACTTTGGGAGGCCGAGGGGGTCGGATCATCTGAGGTCAGGAGTTCAAGACCAGACTGACCAATTTGGTGAAATCTCTTCTCTACTAAAAATACAAAAATTGGCCAGGCGTGGGGCACATGCCTGTAATTCCAGCTACTCAGGGGGCTAAGGCAGGAGAATTGCTTGAACCCAGGAGGCAGAAGTTGCAGTGAGCTGAGATCAAACCACTGCACTGCAGCCTGGGTAACAGTGAAACTCCGACTCAAACAATAAAAATTAATAAAGGAAGGCTGGATGCCATGGCTCACATCTGTAATCTCAGCACTTTGGGAGGCTGAGGCGGGCAGATTACTTGAGCCCAAGAGTTCAAGAGCAGCCTGGGCAACATGTCAAGGCCTTATCTCTACAGAAAATATAAAACTTAGCTGAGTATGGTGGCATGCCCCTGTAGTCACAGCTATTTGGGAGACCAAGGTGGGAGAATCACTTGGGCTTAGGAGGTTGAGGGTGCAGTGAGCAGAGGTTATGCCACTGCACTCAAGCTTGGGTGACAGAATGAGATCCTATCTCAAAAAAAAAAAAAATCACATAAAGATTAAAGGAACCCCTTGTAGACTTCCAAATTGTCACCTTCTGTTATGTTTAACAGAACACCCTACTGACTTTTATTTCTCCAGCCCCTGCCTGACTTCTCACGAATCCCTGGTCTGACATTGCCCAGTAAGGCCTTCTCAGACTGCTTGACCATTGTGGAGTTCCTGCATAGCTTTGGCAAGGTGCTGGGCTTTGATCCTGCCAAAGATGTGCCTAGCCTGGGGGTCCTGCAGGAGGGACTCCTGTGTCAAGGCGACAGCTTGGGTGAGGTGCAAGACCTGTTGGTGCGGTTGCTGAAAGCTGCACTCTATGATCCTGGCTTGCCCTCCTACTGTCAGGTGAGTGCAAGTCCCTCCCAGAGTAATCAGGACAAGTAAAAGAGATACAGCTACTTACTGTTTCTCTTTTCCTTATATTTTTCGTTTCTTTTTCTTCCTGACTCCTCACTCCTTACTTTGTTTTTATTTTATTCCTTTTCTTTTGTGGTCTTCTTTCATGTTCCATCATAACCCTGATAGTTCTCTTCTGATGTATTTTCCTCTCTCACATTCACCCAACTTGGTTGTCTTTCCCTACTCACTCCTATTATGTTCTCCTCCACACAGTCCCTAAAGATCTTGGGGGAGAAGGTGTCTGAGATCCCACTGACAAGAGACAATGTGTCAGAGATCCTGCGCTGCTTCCTTATGGCATACGGAGTAGAGCCAGCCCTCTGTGACCGCCTGCGCACCCAACCTTTTCAGGCCCAGCCACCCCAGCAGAAGGCTGCTGTCCTGGCCTTCCTTGTGCATGAGCTCAATGGCTCCACCCTCATCATCAAGTGAGAGGCTGGGAGTGGGGAAGGTCATCGTATCCCTTGCATCAGAATGGGATGGAGGACTTCTAGCCTTCCAGAAGTCCTCAGAAATGTCTGTTCACTGCCATGCTCTGAAGACGCTGGAGTGACTTGGGACTGAATTGCAGTGCCCTCCCTGGGAGAGCCTAAGCCTTCCTCTGCCATTCATCAGATCTAGGTTCTAAGCTGAAACTCCTTTATCAGCTGCAGCCCCTTTACCCTTGAGCCTCCTTTTCCTTTTTTTTGTGCTGCCACTTCATCCCATTCCCTATTTCCTTGCAGTGAGATTGACAAGACTCTGGAGAGTATGTCCAGCTACAGGAAAAACAAGTGGATTGTTGAAGGCCGGCTCCGGAGGTAGGGATCAGACAGAGGGTAGCGCCCAGAGAGGAAAGAAGGGAGGGTGAAGCACAGCCAGAATTTTGGCCTGAAATGCGATGCCTTTAGCCCCTTCCCTGGGTTTGGGACTTTACTAGGGCCCAGGATGGGTTAGAGTCCAGGTGTTTCCTTTGTGGCACTATCATGTTCCTCATCAGTTTCCCTTAATCTTTTTTTTTTTTTTTTTTTTTTGAGATAGAGTCTTGTTCTGTCGCCTAGACTGGAGTACAGTAGTGCGATCTTAGCTCACTGCAACCTCTGCCTTCTGGGTTCAAGTGATTCTCCTGCCTCAGCCTGAGTAGCTGGGATTTCAGGCGTGAGCCACCGCACCCAGCCTCTGCCTGATTTTTGTATTTTTGGTAGAGATGGGGTTTCACCATGTTGGCCAGGCTGGTCTCGAACTCCTGACCTCAGGTGATCCACCTGATTCATCCTCCCAAAGTGCTGGGATTACAGGCGTGAGCCACTGCACCTGGCCTTCCCTTAATCTTTCTCCATCTATTTCAAGACTGAAAACTGCTCTGGCCAAGCGAACTGGGCGGTCTGAGGTAGAGATGGAAGGGCCAGAGGAAGGCCTGGGACGGAGACGCAGTTCTCGGATCATGGAAGAGACCAGTGGCATGGAAGAAGAGGAAGAAGAGGAGACTATAGCAGCTGTCCATGGCCGCAGGGGTCGAAGAGATGGAGAGGTACTGGCCCAAGATCAAGGAAAGTGGGAGTTAGAAAATAGATTCCTCTTTCTTAAATCTGATAACTTCTTTTTCTCAATGGCCACATGTTTCTTCCCAGGTTGATGCCACAACATCTAGTATCCCAGAACTAGAGCGCCAGATAGAAAAACTCAGTAAGGTATTGTCCTCCTAACCTCCCAAGAGTTAGAGATGTGGGCTGGGCAAGAATTGATCACTTATTTTTTAAATTTAATTTTTATTTTTATTCTTTTGAGTTGGGGTTTCTATTACCTAGGCTGGAGTGCAGTGGCACGATCATGGCTCACTGCAGCCTTGACCTCCTGGGCTCAGTTGATCCTTCTAAGTAGCTGGGACTACAGGTGGGAGCCACCATGCCTGGCTAATTTTTGTAGTTTTTTTAGAGACAGAGTTTTTGCGTGTTACCCAGGCTGGTTCTGAACTCCTGGGGTCTAGCAATCCACCTACCTCAGCCTCCCAAAGTGCTGAGATCACAGGCGTGAGCCACCATACCCGACCTTAATCACCTTCTGAGTTAGGCCCAGATGGTATCACTTTTATAGAGGGACTGAGAGTATTTGCCTTTCTCTGATATACTAGATGAATTCACCATCACTTTGGAAATGTGTTTATTTGTCTTCATTTTCATTGTCTACCCAGCGTCAGCTTTTCTTTCGCAAAAAGCTGCTTCACTCATCCCAGATGCTTCGGGCAGTCTCACTGGGTCAAGACCGCTACAGACGTCGCTATTGGATATTGCCGTATTTGGCTGGTATCTTTGTAGAAGGAACAGAGGGGAACTTAGGTAGGTGCGTCTGTGGGAATGTGGATTCTGAGTCCTATCAAACAAAAATTAAATAATTCGTTTTCCTTTACTTAGTAGTCTTGGGCTTCTTTCATTTTCTGATAATATAGCATAATGCTTAAGAGCACATATTCTAGAGTAAAGCTGCCTACCCACCTGCTCTGCCATTTACCAATTGTATGTTTCTGTTTCATTTGTAAAGTTGAGATAATAATAGTATATGTACTTCATAAGGCTACTGAGAGGATTAAAATGAGTTAAGTCTCTTAGAATAATACTTAACCTATAGTTGCTTTGCAATAAATGTTTAGCGTATGATTGTGCTGCTGATGGTGATTACCTAGGAGAATAGTGTTTCTTCCCAGATACTGTGTTCATTGGCATATAAGCTCTTCCCAGTGGAATCTCAGAAAAGGGGGACTAGGTCCAAGAGAAAAAGTATAGGTTCTAAGTTTGTACACCCTCTTACTTTCATCTTGTATGGCATATGTCTTAAGCTCTTTACTTCTCTTTACAGTTCCTGAGGATGTGATAAAGAAGGAAACTGACTCCTTAAAAGTGGCAACCCATGCGTCACTCAACCCTGCACTCTTCCCTATGAAGATGGAGTTAGCTGGCTCCAACACCACTGCCAGTTCTCCTGCCCGGGCCAGAGGCCGACCTCGAAAAACTAAGCCTGGGTCTATGCAACCTAGGCACCTGAAGTCCCCTGTCAGGGATCAGGATTCAGAACAGCCCCAGGCACAGCTTCAGCCTGAGGCTCAGCTTCACACTCCTGCCCAGCCCCAGCCCCAGCCTCAGCTTCAGTCCCATCCTCAGTCCCATAAGGGGTTCCTGGAGCAAGAAGGCTCCCCTTTGTCACTGGGTCAGAGCCAACATGACCTCAGCCAGTCAGCCTTCCTGTCTTGGCTGAGCCAGACTCAGAGCCATAGCTCCCTGTTGAGCAGCTCAGTCCTCACGCCTGACAGCAGTCCTGGAAAACTAGACCCAGCTCCATCACAGCCCCCGGAGGAGCCAGAGCCTGATGAGGCAGAATCCAGCCCTGATCCTCAAGCACTCTGGTTTAACATCTCAGCCCAGATGCCCTGCAATGCTGCCCCTACACCACCCCCTGCAGTTTCTGAGGACCAACCCACTCCCTCCCCTGAGCAGCTTGCCTCCTCCAAGCCAGTAAGTAGCCAGAATTAGTAGTATGCACTTGATTTCATCTTGCCACAGGCACCAGTGCCTGGCTGTGGAGCTGCTGCCTGAAGTTGAGGGAACCTAGAAATATGAAAACATCCTCATTTCCTTATGTCTCATTTTATTCACAGATGAATAGACCGAGTGCTGCCAACCCTTGTTCTCCAGTGCAGTTCTCCTCCACGCCCTTGGCTGGGTTGGCCCCTAAGAGGCGAGCAGGAGACCCTGGAGAAATGCCACAGAGTTCCACAGGGTTGGGACAGCCCAAACGAAGAGGGAGACCTCCCAGTAAGTTCTTCAAACAGATGGAACAGCGTTACCTAACCCAGCTGACAGCACAGCCTGTCCCCCTTGGTGAGTGATCTTGGGGTGAAAGTGGAGTAAGAGTGGCATTCGGTGTGGGCAGTGATTCACAGCTGGCACCCCACATCTATCCCCTGCTCACAGAGATGTGCTCAGGCTGGTGGTGGATACAAGATCCTCAGACATTGGATGCCATGCTCAAGGCCCTGCATCCCCGAGGTATCCGAGAGAAGGCACTTCACAAACACCTTAACAAGCATAGGGACTTCTTGCAGGAAGTCTGCCTGCGGCCCTCAGCTGGTAAATACATTCCTACACGCAGCTTGAGCTGAACAGCCCAGGGTAAGCATTGAGCTGGTATGGACAACAGCCTGATGGGCCTCTCTCTCTGCCTCCTCTTTTCTCAGACCCCATCTTTGAGCCCAGGCAACTACCTGCCTTTCAAGAAGAGATTATGAGCTGGTCCCCCAAAGAGAAGACATATGAGACAGACCTAGCAGTGCTTCAATGGGTTGAAGAGCTGGAGCAGCGGGTTATCATGTCTGATCTGCAGATTCGGGTATGCTGGGATTGGTACTGTGTAGGAAGTTGTTTGAGAACAGCATTAGTCCCTTTTGCCCTGTTAGAAAAAAACCCTGGGTCCCTACTCACAGGCGACCTACCATGACCTTAAATGGGTCATGTTTTTTTTTTTTCTATGCCAAATTTTCCTCCTTTTACAGTGAGTTTTATTCCTCTCTCTTAACTGAAGGGGTGGACGTGTCCTAGCCCAGACTCCACCCGTGAAGACTTGGCCTACTGTGAGCACCTCTCCGACTCCCAGGAGGATATCACCTGGCGAGGTCGGGGCAGGGAAGGACTGGCACCTCAGCGTAAAACTACCAACCCTTTGGACCTGGCTGTGATGCGACTGACTGCCCTAGAACAGAATGTGGAACGGCGGTACCTGCGGGAACCCCTCTGGCCAGCTCATGAGGTTGTGCTGGAGAAGGCCCTGCTTAGCACGCCTAATGGTGCCCCTCAGGGCACTACTACAGAGATGTGAGTGACTCCCACCCTCCATTCTTGGTCTTAGAGAGAAAGGGATAAGTTCCCTCTTTAGTGGATCCTGTTCCTTATCCAAAGTTCACCACTTTTTCCCTCCAGATCATATGAGATCACCCCTCGCATTCGTGTCTGGCGCCAGACCCTTGAGCGGTGCCGGAGTGCAGCCCAGGTGTGTTTGTGCTTGGGCCAGCTAGAGAGGTCCATTGCCTGGGAGAAGTCTGTCAACAAAGTGGTAAGAGGCTGACAGACCCTGGAAAGGCAGAGGGGCCAGCCAGCAGGGGCGGGTGGGGTTACTGGCAGGTAGAGGATTGAGAGCTCACTCTGCCTCCTCACAACCTTGGTCCAGACGTGTCTAGTCTGCCGGAAAGGTGACAATGATGAGTTTCTTCTGCTTTGTGATGGGTGTGACCGTGGCTGCCACATTTACTGCCATCGTCCCAAGATGGAGGCTGTCCCAGAAGGAGATTGGTTCTGTACTGTCTGTTTGGCTCAGGTAAGGCTTCTGCTCTTTCTTTCCCACACTCAAACAGAAAGCAGAGATTATCCTCAATCTCCTCTCGTTGGAAAGAGACTGGATGTTAGGGGACCTGAGTTCTAAGTCCTTTTTGGACAAGTCACTTAATTCTGTAGCTTTAATTACTTTTTCTATAAAATGAGAATAGCTGTATCTTCTTCCCTTTTACCTACTTTACTGGGTTATATGAATAAACTAATACCAACTTATGCATGGTAGTATTTTGAAGCCTTAAATCACAATTAGAGATTGTAGTAGGGCAAGCAGTGCATCTCCAGCTGTTCGCCAATCTCACCTGTTTCCTATACTCAGCAGGTAGAGGGAGAATTCACTCAGAAGCCTGGTTTCCCAAAACGAGGCCAGAAACGGAAAAGTGGTTATTCCCTGAACTTCTCAGAGGGTGATGGCCGCCGACGCCAGGTACTGTTGAGAGGCCGAGAAAGCCCAGCAGCAGGGCCTCGGTACTCGGAAGAAGGGCTGTCCCCCTCCAAGCGGCGGCGACTCTCAATGCGGAACCACCACAGTGATCTCACATTTTGCGAGTGAGTTGAGTGAATCCTGAGGGGGACAGTTGGCTCTACCTCTGCCAGAGGAAAGGACTGGGAGGGGTCAGAATATTTGCTTCCTGAGATGGAGCCATCACTGTCCCTGTAATGATAGGATTATCCTGATGGAGATGGAGTCCCATGATGCAGCCTGGCCTTTTCTAGAGCCTGTGAACCCACGTTTGGTGAGTGGCTACAGACGCATCATCAAAAATCCTATGGATTTTTCCACCATGCGGGAGCGGCTGCTCAGGGGAGGGTAAGTAGATGTGGGTGCATCTGCCTGCTCTTTGCTACTGCTGCAACTCCTACCCAGCTCACAGCTTTGCCCCTGCCCTGTCCAGGTACACCAGCTCGGAGGAGTTTGCGGCTGATGCCCTCCTGGTATTTGACAACTGCCAGACCTTCAACGAGGATGACTCTGAAGTAGGCAAGGCTGGGCACATCATGCGCCGCTTCTTTGAGAGCCGCTGGGAGGAGTTTTATCAGGGAAAACAGGCCAATCTGTGAGGCAAGGGATGGGGGGAGTCACCTTGTGGCATCTCCCCCCACCTTGCGAACAAAAACCTGCCATTTTCACCTGCTGATGCTGCCCTGGGTCCAGACTCAAGTCAGATACAACCCTGATTTTTGACCTTGCCCTTGGCAGTGCCCCACATCCTCTTATTCCTATATCCCTTTCTCCCTTTCCTCCTCTTGCTCCTCAGTAAGAGGTGCAGAGATGAGGTCCTTCTGGACTGAAAGCCAAAAAAAGAAAGAAAAAAAATAATTTTTCTGTTTTATTTCCTAATTAAAAATGGGGAGGCGGAAAGAAGTTCCCGCTTCCTCCTCCCTGCTTCCTCTCCTCCCCTGTACATGCCCCAGCATTCTGGGGTTATTTAACAATAGCAATAGTTCTAGTGAATGTGTGAAACCAAGAAACACTCTGTACTGTGTGCGGACCCGCAGTGACGGCCAGTAAAGTGGACTTAACTCCTAAGTGTGTCGTGCCGGACACTGGGCCCTGGACATGCTGCTTCCATGCTCAGTCCCTTCCCTGCTTCTCGCTTTCTTTTCCTACCTCCCACACCCCAAATTTCAGATTTTCTCTCATCCAATAATGTAAAACTATCGTGTACGGGTTCCTCCCTCCTTTTCTCTTCTCCCAAATCTTTTCCCTTCAAAGGAAAAAAAAAGTTCAGAAGTCCCTGTCTTTTTCTCTGTCTTCATCTTCCTGCCAATAGCTATCCCCTGTATGACGTTGGATGCTCCTCACATGCTGAGTTTCCAGCCTTTTCTGAAACTCAGTAGCTGGGGAGAGGGCAGGGAGGCCTTCTGGGCCTTCCAGCGTCCTTCCCCACTTCCTTCCCAAACCCTCTTGGGAACTCCTCAGGGACAACTACTGCTGAGTTTGGGTGCACCCCAAGATGGAGGCCAGGTAGCAATGGACCGGCCCCAGAGCGAGCGTGCTGTGTGTGTGTGTGTGTGTGTGTGTGTGTGAGAGAGAAGATGCTGTGCTTGTTACCCTGTATTGTTTGATAGGATCCATTCAGTTTCCCCAAGTATGTTTTCATTCCCATCTTTCCCATTGTTTAAAACCATCACTTTTTTGTCTTTGGGAAACCACAGGAACAATTTCTCTGGAGACAAGGCTGTCTCTCTCTCCTGGTCATTTTTGTTCCAGCCTCTTCAGACTGTGCAATCTTTCAGCAGGAACTCCCTCTCCTCTTGGTAGCTTTGAATCTTAAGCTTCTACAGGGAGAGTGGTAGAACTGGATCTTTTCCTAATCCCCTTGAGTTGTGCGTTTCTTTTTTACTTCATACCCCAGGACCCCTTCCCCAGCAGCAGAGACCCTGGAGCACAGAAGAGTAGGGAGGAGGGGTTCTGGGTCCATCACTGCCCTACATGTGACTATGTCCAAGTTAAGCCCCCAACATGAGAGGAAAGCTGCTGACTCCCAGCTATAGCCATGGGCGCTTGGCCCCCTGCTTTCCTGCTCAGCAGAGCCCCTCCCTTCAGAGATTACGGGTACTTGCACTGGGGAGGTGGCTGCTGGCTGGCCCAAGCAGAGAGCTGAGGCATCCAAGAAATGTTCCATTGGGGGTGGGTTGCCAGGGGAGGTGGAGCATTCCTTGTATTCTGGCAGCACTGAAGAGCCACTGAAGGGGTAGGGGCAGTGTAGGTAGGGCCTGGGGCAGCCCCTTTATTCCTTTATGCCCCTTCTCCCCCAGAGCCTATTATTTCTAAAGTCGCCTTTTCTGTCAGATAAACCTCAAAACTTTTAATTTTATTTGAGATTTTTTTTTTTTGCTTTTAAATAAGAGGTGGATTGAAGAATATTTGAATTGACTTTATATTATGCATAAATATTTATATTTTATCTAAATAACTGCGCTGTAACAAACTTTGTGTTAGACAGTTGAAACTGTTGTTAGAGTTGGGGGCTCCACTTTTTCCCCCTGGCAGTTGTCCCCAGGTATAAGATGTGCTAGATTAATTTCATTGTTGGAGGTGAGGTGGATAGGGGAGTGAAATCTCCATGGTTCCTACTTTGTGTTCCTCTCCTAGCTCCATCTCTTTCGCTAGGGACCAGGCACTCATATGGTAGGGTGGGGTCCTAGCCTCAGTTTGAAGAAGTGGGGCTAGAGGGGGGCGGTGGGGATAGGACATGATCAAAGGGGCCATTTCTTGCTTTTCTTTCTTCATCTTCACTGTCCCCTTGAGCTAGGTGGATTTTCTCTTCATGACAAGAGTATTTGGTAGGGAAAGCAGGTTTAAAATAAAAAGACAACCCACCCCTGCCCTTTTGCTTCCCCCCGCCCCCAATCGGTCTGGTTGACAGGAAGAAACCACACCATCAACACCAACAAGTTTCCATGTTCCTTTTACAGCAAAAGGGACTTTTTATATAACCAAATGTGGTGTTTTAGTGACTTTTTGATAATGTACAGTTTTTTGTGAATTTAAATTTATTTCTTTCTATATTTTTAGGACCAATCTCATTTTTAATAAGGTGAAAAAAAAAAGTCTAGAGAAAAAAACTCCTGTTTTTGCCATGTGATGTTCCACAAGTGCAGCTGTAGAAAAGTGCTTGTCAGTTGAATAAAAAAAACCACATTTGATAGAGATTCAAAAGACTCTGTGTATTCATCCTCCCTTCTACACACCTGAGGTGGGAGATGGGGTTGGGATGGGTCTGACTGGCTTAAGAAACCACAGGTAGGGGAACAACACGCCTTTTCTGTGTAAACGGCACAGAAGTCGGACTCCTGTTCCACACCCTGTTTGTGTGGATGGAAAGGGTTAGTAGTGCTCCTGCCTAAATGCCTGGCTGAGTAGCTGGAGCAAAGTGGCATTCAGTGCACCCAGGTACTACCTTGTGAGATGTGGCCCCAGCTTTCTAAGCTGTCACCTGTGTTCCTGTCATAGCAAACATGGGCCCATCACTAGCTTCCCACTTCCCACTCATGGATAAGACACCAAAGACGTAGACTTTTGTGTTTTATTAAAAGAAAAAGTTTGAAGTAAGACAAAATGGACCTCTACCAAATTGTAGGCAAGGACAAGGAGAAGACCAGGGGTAGAAAAGGAAGAGTAAGTTAGAATGGTGGCATTGGCATAGATGTGGGAAGTATATAAAACTAGTCTCCAGATAAAAAATGTACAAAATGTGTTAAGTATAAACATTTTCTGTCCACATGAAAAAGTATTCACCCACCCAAAAAGAGTGTATGTTGGAGTGGGGATTTCACTCAGGCTGGAAAAGTATTACCCCCCAGCCTGGAAAATTTGTCTTGGTGAACACCCAGAAGTGTGTATTCAGGTAGAGAAGGAACATTTGCTTCCAGCCTTATAAAAGTCACAAACTTCCTCTTTGGTATTTGGTTGCCTTCACAGCTATACACCAGCCACCAGCCAGCTTTCTTGCCCTCTTAAGTTATAAGCTCTGCTCCTATGCTGGTGTCCTCCAACCATTACTTACTACCCTAAGCAGTCACTGCACAGCCTACTCCCCTGGCCTATCACAGCAGGACCTATCTGGAGAGTTCACACTATTCTAGGGTGATCAGTGAGCTAAAAATCCCAGAGAAAACATTCTAGGAATAGAAATTCCCAAGAGTTTTTACATTTAATTATGAACCGTTTCTAGTCCCCAGCTTCCCAACCCTCATACAGAGAAGGAAAGAAATAGGTAAATCGAGTATTTATGCCCTTGTTGAATTGTGAGATTGTGCGGTAGATGTGTAACAAGGACAAGGAAATAGGGGGGTCTGCTTGGAGAATGCAGATTTATTCAAAACAAGTGGACAGGTCAGGGGTAACTGGGGTGATGAGGGCACCTAGCTTTTGTCTAGTTATGTGGGGACTGTGCCCTGGGAGGAGCAGCAAAGATCAGAAGGGAGACAGAAGCTCACAGTCTGGTTTTAGCTGCCAACTCCTATGGGAGGCCTACCAAATGAGGAAATTTCAGGAATCTGCTAATGCTTGGGAGGACTGAAAATGCAGGCAGCACAGAAATAGAGTAGTTGGTTTAAAAGGGAATCAGGAAGGATTGGTATAACAAGGCACAAGGTTTGGAATTTACCCTTTACAGACTGGCTTTTATAACATCCACCCTCCTCTCTGAAGCCTGCTGATTCAGGGCTAGCAGAGCCTGGGGGCAAGCTTGGGCCAGATCACCCACCCAAGTTTACTGCCCTTGGCTAAGAATGCAAAGCCCCTCATGAATGCAATGTTGTCACTTTCCCAGAAGGTGGGGCATGTGCACAAGGCAGTGGCAATAGTTCTTTTCTAGAAGACTAGTAGTCACTGCTTCTAGGGGGATCTCTACCCATTCCAGCAAGGCCTGTCACAGCATCTGTATGATGCAAAGTAACAGCTCACATGCAGGCCTCAACTCCCAGTGGGTTGACATTGGAGTGACAAAGAGTAGGCACTGGAGACATTGAGAGTGAATGAGCTCACTGGCAAGTTAGGAAAGGAAAGGGAATGGAATGGAGCTGAAGTGGCCCAACCCAAGCATGGCCTGTGAAGCAGCAAAGTCTGATCTTCGTCCTCAGTATGAGTTCTACCACTCCCTATGTGTTACTGAAAAGGTCTATTACCCTTTAGAGCTACCAGGCTTCCTAACCTGGGCAACTCTTCAAATTCTTTGGCTAAAGACACTATAAAGGGCCAGGTGCAGTGGGTAATCCCAGCACTTTGGGAGGCCAGCGCAGGCGGTTTATTTGAGCCCAGGAGTTGTTCAAGACCAGCCTGGGCAACGTGGCGAAACCCTGTCTCTACTACAAATACAAAAATTAGCCGTTTGGAGGTCAGGAGTTAGAGACTGGCCTGGCCAACATGGTGAAACCCCATTTCTACTAAAAATACAAAAATTGGCCAGGCATGGTGGCGGGCACCTCTAATCCCAGCTACTCAACTAAAAGGGCCAGGCATGGTGGCTCTCGCCTGTAATCCCAGCACTTTGGGAGGCTGAGGTTGGGGGATCATTTGAGCCCAGGAGTTCAAGACAAGCCTGGGCAACATGGTGAAAACCTGTCTCTACTAAAAATACAATCAGCCGGGCATGGTGGTACAACACTACTTGGTGGTGGGGGGAGGGGCACCTGAGGCAGGAGGGTCGCCTAAGCCTTGGGAGGTCGAGGCTCCAGTGAGCCATATGGTACCACTGCACTCCAGCCTGGTCCACAGAAGGAGAACCTTCTGGGTCTTAAAAAAGCCCCCAAACATTAAAAATAACATCTCATCCAAGCATAAAAGCTTATACCGATAATCACAACATTTTGGGAGGCTGAAGTGGGAGGCTCACTTGACAGGCGTTCAAGACCAGTCTGGGCAACACAGTAAGACCTCTGTCCCTACGAAAAACTTAAACTAAAAGGGTGTGGCAATACGTGCCTGTAGTTCCAGCTACTTGGGAGGCTGAGGTGGAAGGATCCCTTGAGTCCAGGAAGTCAAGACTGTAGTGGGCTATAACTGCACCACTGCACTCCAGCCTGGGTGACAGAGTGAGATCATCTCTAAAAAATAAAAACATCTCTCTCCATCATCCCCACATCTTCCTGACCTCTCCTGGCACCCTCCTCCAAAAAGTCCAATCAGTTTAGGGTCTGAGTATCATCTCAGAGCCTGAGATGTGAAGTCATAACACTGGACAGGAGATGGCTAGGCAGGCTCAGAGCCTGTAAAGGATTACGCCATCTGAGGAAGGGACTCTGGTATGTTCTATTTGACTGAAAACAGAAAAATGCCAAGTATTAAAATATTTTAAGAATGTTATGAGCATCTGCAATGAGTCGGGGTGAGATGTAAAGTACAAAGAGAATAAGATCTGATGTTCAACAAAGCTATTAACCTGGCCAAATCGGAAATGGAGATGGCCCATCTGTATTCACTTTGCGATGCCGCTCATGCCCAGATAGAAGTTGCAAAGAAATACGGATTAAAACCACCAACATTATAAAACAGGGGGAAAGCAGACTGACCCTCTTTTTAAAAGTTTACCCCCTCTTCAACTGAACCCTAAAGACACTGTCATGAACTGTGTTGAGTGGTGGAAATTAGTATTTCTGTTTGTGGTATTGTTGTTTGTTACATCTGTTTCATGTCTAGGTGTTGTGGGTGTGGCTGTTGAAGGAAGTTTGCAGTCTTGCAGCTTTTATTCCCTGTGCAACTAAAGATTAGAACCTGTTAAAGGGATATTAAAATAAAGTTGCAAAGAGTACAAATGATAATTGGCCATGCAAATAAAAACTCTTGTTTTTTTTTTTTTTTTTTTAATGGGGGTTGGGGGTTGATTATGTTCTGGATGATTTTGTCTTTATATATATGTGTGAATAATGTAAGTATTTTACAGCATGTTGGTTTTTAAATTAACATAGTAAATGCTGTCAAATAGATTTATATTCAATTAA
>PVKP010017302.1:0-46506 GCA_004027715.1 Plecturocebus donacophilus
CACGATGTTACCCTTTCCTTTCCCTCTCATTTTGAGGAGCTGTGATGCCTTCTTCTCCCCTAATGCTTTGTAGTCTCTCCTATGTCAGAATAAAACTACATTTTCTTCTGAAAACTGGCTGGTTTTCCTTTTATTGACATAAGCAGCTGAACAGGTGGCGGGAGGGAGAAGAGCAGCTAGAGCAGACCGGCCTGCATGGGGGGGCCTGCATGGGGAGGGGTCGTCCCTGGTCCAAGTCAGGGGCCAGAGCTGCGGCCTGGCTTTGTGCCCAGTCTTTTCTGGGTGTCAGGAAGGCCACACATTCATGTTTGGTCCCTTTCTGTGGCTGGCCTGCTGCTGGTGGAGCTTTGTCCCTCTTTTTGGGGGGCAGGAAGGCGACACCAGGATTCAGGACAGCCATGGACCTTCAGACTTGGGTGTACATGAAAGTCACCTGAAGCCCCTTGACATGCTGAATATGCCAGAATGGCTTGCATGACCTGGGCTATGGTTACGTGCATCTTGTAGCAAACTCCCTGCATGATTGATTGGAGAGTAGCAAATGGAACAATCAGTGGAGAGGTCATGTGCACAGCCATCCAGTGCGTGGTTCTGTGACAGACCGCAAGGCCATGGGGGACCTCTATGACATCCTCTCCCAGCTGCCCCCACATACTTCCCCTGCCCTCAGCGGGTCAGGATTCACTCTGTGCTGCGCCTCATTGATTCTGAAGCCTCTGAGTTCTGAATAGTTCTGCCCCTCCGGTTTTGGAGGCCTCTGTGGCAAACCTTTGTAGGAAGGTGTTTGACTTCACTTGGAAACACCAAGAACACAAGAGAATGCCCCGGGTTTCAGGATTAGTGCTGGCTCCACATTAAACAGAACCATTTTTGTGTGACCTTGGGGGAAGCTTCACTCTGCCTGGGTCCTAAAAACAGCAAAGCTCACATCTTTCCAGGACAGGAATAGGAGCATTTTATGACTGACATGAGGTGCAATACTGAACACTCCGCTTTCACACCTTGACACTCAGACCTGTACCTTCTGGAAGGAAGGGAGGAAGGTTTCCTTCCGCAGAAAGCTGCTTTTACCTTGGTTCTGAAGTGAGGGAGGGTCAGCAGATCCCAGCGCACCTGTGTGCCTGCGTCACCGTCTGTGCCCGGATGTGCATCTGCCAGAACCCCCACGCCCAACCCAGACCACGTTCCCTCCAGCTGGAGTCCTGGGCTCCTGATACAGCCTGGCCTGGCCTGTCCTGCCTTGGCTGACTATGGGAGGGGAGGGCTGTACCTTGTATTCCCGTGGGTTCTCAGCCTTGATTTCCTCAATGTCTTAGCAGGAGTGACCACACCCAGTCCTGAGCCGCCAGGGAATGCCTTTGTACACTCTTTGGGAGAGCTAAAGACAAAAGAACGCTCCAGTGAAACAGGACACAGGTGACCCCGGGGAGGAAAGCTGGTGAACAGGCCTGCTGTCCTAGGGTGAAGATGGGGTGCCACCCCCTGAGAGGCAGGTGGTGCCAGGTCACAGCCATGGGCACTGTCTCCTGGCTCTGCAGAGAGCAGTCACGGGGGCCACTCGGGGCCACTCCCTCCCCATGTTACCTTCTTGCTGTTCCCATATTTTGGTTAGTCTCTGAGCATCTTCAGCCACTTCTTCATTTGTGTTATTTCTTGACATCTTTGCTGTGAAATGAGCCATGATGGAGTTAGCGGAGCTGTCAGGCTTCTGGTAGTGGCCCCTGGATGCTGGGTCCTAGGATTTAGGGCCCTGAAGGAACCCAACCTGAAGGAGCCAGGAAAGGACAGACCCCAGGGGCTGAGACCCTCTGAACTGGAGCTGGCAGTCTGGACTGGTGATGCCAGGACACAGCATCTTCAGGCCACAGAAGCCCTGCAGTTTAGTCAGTCCCAGGCTTCAGCGCGGGACTTGGTGCAAGCAGGCAGTCTGAGCCAGGACTGCAGTTCTTGGTCTGGGCTTTGGTCAAACCCTCAGGGGAACAGAGTCCAGCAGGAATGGCTGCCCTTCCCAGTGACAGCCGTGGCCCACTCAACCACTGCCTGGGCCTGCGGGCCCCCCGATGCCTCCCCAACCACCCGATTCCCTGTCCCTGGACCAGCCTCCCACACAGCAGGCCCAGGCTCTTACCTTCACCTCCAGAACACTGATGGGGGGCAGCTCCGTCTCACTGGAAGGCAACCCAGGCAGAGCTGAGAGCCTGCCCAGGTAGGATCCATCCCCCTCCCAGAGAGGACTCCAGGGAAGGACCAGCCCATCCCTATCCACCCTAAGTCTCAGCCAAGAAGGCACAGGGAAGGAAGGCAAGAGCCTCCCTGTGGAGCTGACGCCCGAGAGGCACTGGGAGCCTGGAGGAGAGGGAGCTCGAGGCTGGCAGAGTCTGACCACCCAGCATGCACCTGCCTCTGCCTGCACCCTGGCTGCTGATTCTGCCTGCTCCCCATCTTCCCCCATCCTGCCTGGCCAAGAGACTGTGACTCTCTCCGGCCACCCTGGCCCTTCTGTGACCCTCTTCCTATCACAGCCTAAGAATGAGACCCCCAGGGTCCACCCACACCCCTGCCTTGGCCGCTCTCACTGGGCTGCCCAGCGCTGCTGTGGAAAATCCTGGGGTGACAAAGGTAACCATGGGCCCTGCAGTCAGTGGGGCTGGCCCCGCCACCCCACCTCCAGCCTCAGCTGGCTCTCAGGGCAGTTGACCTTCAGCCCTCAGTCTCCTCCCAGCCACTGCAGAAACCGGGACATGGGGTGCCTGGCTGTCCTCCCCCTACGGTCCTGCCTGCCCTGACTCTGCCCCCCATCCACCTTCTGCAGTGCTGACTGAGCCAGTGGAAAGCAGAGTCTGGAGGGCCACACAGAGCCTTGGGGACTGACTGAATCCCCCAGCTGAAGGGTCCCAGGTGAGCCGCTGTTCCCTGCCCACCCCATCTGTTGTCCTCCCCAGACTGTCAGCTCCACCTGGGCCGGCTTGGTTCAGGTGTGCCCCAGAAGTGGCGGGCCTCAGGGTTCCTCCTGCCTGCCTCCCCCAGCTTGTCCCTCTCTCCATCCCGTGAGTCCTGAGGGCCGGCTCCAGGCTGGGCTCCCCTTCCCGGCACCACTCCGGGGCCTTCAGCGCCACGCTCTGTTGTCCCCCTGGCGTCACCAGAGATGCCCAGGCCGGGCCCTGCCCTTCTTCTCCCCCAGCCTCCCAGGGTCACAGTCCTTGACATCCCCATGCCACTCCCTGTCGGTGCCTCAGCTGGGCCCCCTGAGCTTTCAGAGGGGCACAACTGTACACAGGCCTGGCCAGGTGTCCCCTAGCCCTGTGGCCACCACCCTCAGATCTCACAAGGGCAAACCCCAAGGGGACAGGGCCAGACCCTCAGGCTGCCCCTCCTCTCCTGCTCATGTGGAGACCTCAGTGCTGAGAGCCCAGGGGTCTAAGCCAGCCCCCTCTCTATCTCACCTGCCCTCTCAAGCTCCCTAGATGGGCCTCGAAGCTCTGCCCTAACCTGACCACGGGCTGGACCTGCAGGAGAGGCAGGGAGGAGTTTCGACCCTGGAGAGATTGGCCCAAGCTGGGGAGACCTGCCCTACCCCAGAGGCGCCTTTCTAAGAACAAAACCTTCCCTGATGTGAGACTGATGTGTGGGGGACAGACAACTCACCGCACAATCCGGAGGCGATTGCTGAATTTTCAGGCCACCATGCTCATGTCCCATGTCCACTGTTGCCCCAGCTCGGCATCCCTGGGACCCAGCAAGGGCCGTGGGGCAGGGGCAAAGGTGAGGGGCTTGGGGTCCTGAAGGCATGGACAGCCTGTCTCCACCCTGTGATCCTAGGAAGCCCAGGACCCTCTGACCAGGCACAGTGGGGAAAGCGAGGCCCAACCTCCCTCGAGGGACTGGCCCAACCTGTACCTGCTCATACTTAGTAACGATGACGTTGCCTTGCCCTTAGGCGGGCAGGATACCTGGGTCCTCATCCATCTCCATCCTGCAAGTGTCATCCAAGGGTTCTGCTGCACCCAGCGCTCCAGAGAACACCCCAATGGCTCCCACCAGGCCCCCAAACACTGGAGTGGAGAACGGGCACCTGGTGAGTGCTCAGGGACGGCCCTCCTCAGCACCTGCCCAGGGGCCAGCACCGCCCACCCGGTGGCGGTGACGACCGTCCCAGGTCAGCAGGGAGGGAACAGCGCAGGTCACACTCACCTGAGTCTGCTGATCCAGCTGTGCCTCTCACTTAGGAAAGCCTCCGCTGTGTGTCTTGTCTCCAAGAGCTCCAGACACAGAGTAAGGCAGGCAGATGGGCGGGTGGGTGCCCAGCACCAGGGACATTGTAGGGTTATGGCACCCATCACAATGGGCCGCTGCCTGGGCCAGCAGGGCCCAGAGTCAGCGTCCTCCACCCTCTGAAGTGTCAACATGTGTTGACGCCTGGCCAGGTGGCCCCACTCACGTGTGCACCCTAGTCCTCGTCACTGTCACCCCTGACCCTGGGGGTCAGCGCGTCCACAGGGGAGGTCAGTGAGGAGGCCGGTACAGTAATCCAGATGAGAAATGATGGGAAGTGATTAAAAAGGTCATGACAAGTGGCTGGAATCAGGACATATTTTAGGGGTAAGGACAACAGTACATGGATAAAATAGTATTTAGAGTTTCAGATTTTTTCTACCAAAGGATCACTTTCTTTAAAAAAAAATGTGCAAAAGATCAATTTAAAAAACTGACCAAAAAAACACCACAAAATTCTGTGTCTGATTGAGGCTGGGGTTGAGGCTGGGCACCCTGTGTTTTCAGCACCCCAAACACCCCGGCTATTCCAGAGGCACCCTGCAGAGCCCCTTGGGTTCGGATGAGCAGAACTTAAAACCACAGATCTAAGACACTTCTCTGGGAGTGGCCTGGGCTCCTACAGTGAAAAGGTGTCCCAGCGGGGTCGCCAATGACATCACAACACGGGGGAGCGCAGCGCGCCTGCGCGTGGAGGGCCGTGATTCCCAGGCTCTTCCCGCCGCCTGGGCTACCCCCTGCGTCAGGTCCGCCGCACTGGGGCTCAGGGGCCAGTGCTTTCCGGAACCCCTGCTCGCTGCGGCTGTTCCCGCCGCATTCTGCAAGAAGCTTCCTTTCCAGGTCTTTTCTCTGGGCTCAGGTCCTGCACCGCCTCGGTGGTCCCTCGCCTGTCCAAGCGCAGCCTCTGGCTCCAGCCGCCCAGGGCCAGGGCCTCCCTTCATGTTTTTATTTTTAAAAACCAACATATTTTTGTTACACAGATACAAAAATACGTAGTTATGTGCCCTGATCAAGCCAGAGACAAGTATGGAAAACAAGTAAAACAAGCAGCCGTAATTTTTTTTTTTTTTTTTTCTGAGATAAGGTCTGGCTTTGTCGCCCAGGCTGGAGTGCAGTGCTGCGATCTCGGCTCAGCTGCAACCTCCGCCTCCCGGGTTCAAGCGAGTCTCCTACCTCAGCCTCCTGAGTAGCTGGGATTACAGGCATGCGCCACCACGCACAGCTAATTTTTGTATTTTTAGTAGAGACGGGGTTTCACCATGTTGGCCAGACTGGTCCCGAACTCCTGACCTCAAGTGATCCACCTGCCTTGGCCTCCCAAAGTGCTGGAATTATGGGTGTGAGCCACCGTGCAGGCCCATCCCTAATTTTTCAGATCACACTGGAGATAAGCAGCATTCTTTCCCTGCGCCGTGAGGGCTGGCGGCTCCGGTGCAAAGAGCTGCTTGCTATGTTCCCTAGGAATGGGCTACCCCAGTTCAGAGGCAGCGCTGTGTGCACCAAGGCAAACAGCAGGCTTAAACAGAGAAGTTCTCAGTACTTTGAGAGGCCAAGGAGGGAGGATCACCTGAAGTCTGGAGTTCAAGACCAGCCTGGCCAACATGGTGAAACCTTGTCTCCACTAAAAGTACAAAAATTAGCCAGGTGTGGTGGCAGGCACCTGCAATCCTAGCTACTTGGGAGGCTGAGACCGGAGAATTGCTTGACCCTGGGAGGTGGATGTTGCAATTGAGCTGAGATTGTGCCACTGCACTCCAGCCTGGGCGACAAAGCGAGACTCTGTCTCACTCCGTCTCAAAAAAAAAAAAAAAAAGAGAAAAAACCACAAAAAACGAAACAAAAAACGCACCTGATAGGCAAAATCAAAATGTTCAAGTCAAATATATGTGAATGTTTCATATGAACTGATCTTAGCACACTGTAATCATCTATTTTGGAAATTTCAATTGCTGCATGTGGGTAGCTCACATGGGTCGATTCAATGTCACATCACAATACAAGATACTCACCATTCTCTTACTCCTTGGTTATGTGAGTGACCGATAATTTCCCACAGGTTCTGTGTACCGTCCTAAATTACAGGACAATAACATTAACCTACATTTAATGAACACATTGAAACCCAAACCAATAACATCACTGTAGTAAAAATATACAACAGGAATTATGAGATGGCTTCCCCAGTGAAAAGTGCTGTGTGCACAATCATTCCCTAGCTGACTTATATTTCTCTAGTCCAATTCTCTGGGAACAGTGAGAGTGCTCTCTCTTCGCTCTTCTCTAGTAACTACTTTTCAGGTGCAAAGATGTGGACCCTAGTGGTTAATAATGCCTACGACCACCGACACCTTGACGGTTTGCTCATACTATGAATGAAACTGTTCTCCAAATACTATTAACATCTATGTTTGTCTATCACCACTGCCTCAATGTTTGTGTGATGCTATAAAGGTTAGAAGGTCTGGAAGGATGCTTTTGCTTTTTTCCATATAAAAAATTGCTCAACACAGATATACATGATTATAGATAGATAGCGGTCATATTTTGAAATTTGTTTCTCTAAGGGACTTATTTCACTTCAAATTTGAAATTATTCTGGTTTTAAATGTAACAAATGATAAATCTTATAGAATGATAACACAACTGTACGTTATAAAGGCACAGGGAATATCAAAACTGTACATGTTATAAACTCACAGGGTATATCAAATGATGAACCAATCATTTTGTACTGAGGTTGGTGGTATTTTTTTTTTAACTGAGACCTTAATTCTCAGTAAATGAGAAGAATTTTTACACAGAGGGGCAATGCCCTAACACGCCCACATACCGGGGTTGTCCTCACTCTGTGAGGTTCTGCCCACACCCAGCCAGGATGAGAATTTTATTCCTCACACTGTTCTCGCTAGTTGTTTGTGTCCCTTAATACCCCCCAGAAGTTCACTTTTCATGCTGTTCATTGTTCTCTTACATTTCTTACATCTATCAAAAAGTTATCTTCGTTTTTTAAATACAATTGTATGCTATCATTTTATCTATGTCCCTGTAGAATAATCTTGATCCATATACTTTTGTTATTACAGGCAGATCAGGATAAACTTTGTGTGTCTGGAATAAATGCCATGACCACTACTCTTTGAGCATTACTTTTTAAATTATTTTTAAACAGAAATTTATCTAACTTACAATAGCCAAATTCCTTTTCAAAGTCACATTTCTTTTAAGTGAAAAATATTTACCTTCTGTTATCAAGAATTCTCTGAATACAAAGTATTTATTTTTAAAAAACTTTAAAAGAAATTGAAAATATCTACATGTTACTAATCTAAAATACAGGCTCTGGGTTTATACTGTGTTAACACGTCTTCTAAATTTTAAGGAATAGGTATTTAAATGCCATGCACTTCGTTTTCAAGTTTAGAAAATGTTTCAACCTTTTGGCTGGGCATGGTGGCTCATGCCTATAATCCCAGCACTTTGGGAGGCTGAGGTGGGAGGATCACCTAAGTCCAGGCATTCGAGACCAGCCTGGGCAACATGGTGAACCCCATCTCTACAAAAAATTACAAAAATTGGCCAGGCATGGTGGCACCACCTGTAATCCCAGCTACTTGAGAGGTTGAGATGGGAGGATTGCTGGAGCCGGAAAAATTGAGGCTGCAGAAGGGAAAGTGCTGAGGCTAACAGATGGTCAATATTTTATTTTTCACTTAAAAGAAATATCGGTTACATTGAGAAGACATTCGTATAAATAAATTTCTGTTAAAAATAATTTTAAGTGAGTCTGGTTAACACTACTGTACTCCAGCCTGGGCAATAGAGCAAAACCTGCCCAAAGAAAGAAAGAAAGAGGAATGAGGGAGGGAAGGAAGGAAAAAAGGAAGGAATGAAGGAAGGAAGGAAGCAGAAGGAGAAGGGGAAGAGGAAGGGAAAGGGAGGCGAAGGGGAAGAAGGGGGAGGGTAGGAGAAGAGAAGGGAAGGAGAAGGGGCAGGAAGGGAAGGGGAGGGAGGGAGAGAGAAAGAAAGGAAGGAAGGAAAGAAAGAGAAAGAGGAAAGAAGGAAGAAAAGGAAGAAAAATGGAAGAAAGAAAAAAAGAAAATGTTTCAAGCCTTACAGTAGCAAAGCCACACTGTAATGAATAAACAACAGAACCAAAACAAAAAAGGATTCTACAAACCAATCTAACCAACGATAGTTATAAACTTCTGATTCAAATATGAAACAGCAACTTCAGTAATAACAGGGTATGAAAACCCCACAAAAGTCAAGTAGGACGTATTGTGCTTCAATGAAATCATGAGTTGAGAGGAGGAAATCTATCAATCTAATCAAACAAATTGATGAATTATGTGGAAATTGTACTGCTGATGTATTATTTGGTAAGCTATTCAGTGGAACACAAAGATATTCTTAATAAAGTTGCATATATATTTTAAAATGTTATCACTGAAATGGATTTTTTAAAATGAGGACATGAATAACTTGAAAAAGTATTCAGGGATAAAGAGAGAAAAGTTAATTTAGATTGTTTACTTATATAAAATATGTTTTGAAAGATATAGGCTTGTCCTTTTTTATTCCTTAAATAAAAGGAGCAGATATTTAAATTCCATGCCTTTCATTTTAAAATTCAGGAAATGCTTACAGCTTCCCACACTGAAATTTAACACAGCTAATCTAATCAATGGATAACAAAATCAAAACAAGTGGAATTCTCTTGACCAATCTATTTTCTTGATTTTTTAAAAGTCTAAATGTATACTCAAAGAAAGAAAACTATTAATAATTGATTTTGTTATTTGAAAATCTCTACTGATCATTTACCTTACACTAAGTGATCTTCAGCTCATGGAGGTAGATCAGTGAAAAAAATATATAAAGTTACCCAGCTTTGTTAAGCTTACATTCTAATAACAAGTAATGGAGCAGGTAATTTAAAACAGGACTCTTATGATATGGCTTGGAATTCTAAAAACTGAATACTGTGGTTGCTGTGTAGACTGGATTGAAAACAAGGGCAATGATACAAGCTTAAATTCATATATAATATGGCTAGTCTATAATTTTGAGGGTCCCTGAAATAAGAATGTATAATAGTTCTAATTATTTCCCCAAGAAATCTCTGCAGTAGACCTTGTGAGGGAAGTACTGTAGTTACTACAGTACTACAGTGGTGAGGGTGGGAAGGTGAGTTTGAAGACATCATTTGGAATTACTGAACTTTAAAGGTAAAGCTGGCAGGTTTTCCATACACATCAGATCTGAAAATTGTGTGTGTGTGTGTGTGTGTGCACATGTGATGGAGAGATAGAGAATGAGAACCAGACAGATACAGAGAGAACTAAAAGGGGACACCAAGAATATTGAGCTGAGAAACTATAAAACGGGAGTTGCCCTTAAACAGAATGGGGAGAGCGAGTTTAGGGATTATCACTGCCTCCATGTGGACATAATTAATTTTAAGATTCCTAACTGACATCCAAGTGAAGAAGTCAGACAGTGTTGGGTGTAGTCTAGTGTTGAGGTGTAATATGAAATGTCAGGAAATTAATAACACAAAAATTAGTAAAAAAGCAAAGATTTAAAGATAAGTCCAGGTCCTGAGCTTGGTGGTTTTCTAACATTTAAAAAGTAGTAAAGGTGAGAAGAAACCAGCAAAAAAGGACTAGGGGTAATTATCAAAAATGTCGGCAAAATGTGGGTTAAGTGTTCTGGAATTCTATCAAAGAAAGATTTGCAAAAAGGAGGAAGAGATGAACTGTGTCAAATGCTGCTGATACATAAATTAGGACAAAGGCTGAAGAATTATGCTTCAATTCATAACTTAGTAAGAATATCACTTGTGCTTTGATAAAAGCAATTTTGTTGGAGTGAATAGGTGAGAAACCACATTGGTGTCACTGCTCAAAGGAATGTCTGACCTCTGGATTATTATTATTATTATTATTTGAGACAGAGTCTTGCTCTGTCACCCAGGCTGGAGTGCAGTGGTGCGATCTCAGCTCACTGCAACCTCCGCCTCCTGGGTTCAAGATAGTCTCCTGCCTCAACCTCTTGAGCAGTTGTGTTGGGGTTGCCCCATGCTGGCAGGGTCACTGTTGGGGTCACCACCTGCAGGGGTCTATCCTGCAGACCTTGCCTCAGCGATGGATGAATAGACACACACAGATATTACGCTTTTCCAGTCCGGCTGAGGGTCCGTGGCTGCTTACAGACTCCCTGGAGAGTGCTGTAAACAGATAGCAGCCACCAGCCCTCCCCGGCCAGTGAGACTTGCTCTTATTTAGTAAAGTTTAATTAACAAAGGCTTGAGTCAACACCATTAGAGTTTGAAGATTAAAGCACAGGTTCCAATGCCCAAAGCAAACACAATTAGTGGATAATATCCCTGGTCAAACCCCCCTCCCCTTCCCCACACTGAGAGGGCCATCCGGCTCAAAGGTTAATTTTAAGATCACATGAGTAAACAAGTTAGGTAAACTCCCCAACATGCTCTATTTGCTTCACTTAGTAACTAAATGTAATGAGGATTTAGGCTGCCTTCAGCTGAAACTTCTACTGAAACTATGAAAAAACCCATAGGCCTTCCAAAAGGGTTTGAGACTGTATTTTAAAACTTTCTCTACATTTCCCTTAATATTTTTGCCACCACCCTGAGTGAATTTCCACACAGCTGGGACAAAAGGTTCACACCACCACACCCAGCTAATTTTTGTATTTTTAGTAGAGACGGGGTTTCATCATATTGGTCAGCTGGTTTTGAACTCCTGATCTCATGATCCACCCACCTCAGCTTTCCAAAGTGCTGGGATTACAGAAGTCAGTCACCATGGCTGGCCTGACCTCTGGATTCTTAAGGAAATTTTTTATTGAACAGTGGAGGCACAAATTGGATTAGTTGCAATTCTAGGGTCAGGACACACTCTAAACATGTGCCTCTGCATGCCCTGCTGTTTTTCAGCTAGATATTCTATTATTTTTTAAAAATATAATAATCACCTGTGAAACCTACATCCATTTAATTGACAAGCTTTACAAAGACTAAGACTAGAGGTTGTTGGAGAGGATGTGGTTTCACATATCTTACGAGTCACTGATGGGCAAGTAAGCTGGTGAAATGTCTTTGGAAAACTGGTCATATCTGCTATACTTAAGCATTCAGATATCAAACATCCAGAAATTCCATACTGTAATTTATTTCCACTAGAAAAAGCAAGAGACCTATATTAAAATATCTATTATTATTAAAAGTAATCACATTGGGTTTCCTGAATTTTGTATGAGCAACTCAGTGTCTGCCTGTTTTCAGCAGTACAACCTCTACCCAATATATGTTTTGCATTTTTAAATCTACCACTTTCTAAGAACAAATATTATATTTTCTATCAATTCTACATTCAGCATTTTTAGATTCCAAAGAATTATTTGTTGAATAATGAATAATTTAAATAAGTTGTTATTTATAGTATCTATGTACAAATAACATATCATCTCAGAATACAGTGACATTAGTCACTGTCCACTGGGATTTCCAAACACAGAAAGAACATCACTGAATTGAAAGGAATTGTAACCCCAAAACACAATCCCCACAAAATCTTCCAGACTGCAGGCCACCTCACCATGTGCCTGTGCCTCCATGTGCTCCAGAATCTCCAGCTGGACAAGGACATATGCAGATGCAGCCCCAATGGGCTCTCTGGTGGCCCTGGCTTGTGATAGCCTGCCCTGGGCTGCCCTGTGGCCCCTGGGTGCGCCTGTGTCCAGAAGGCCACAGGCACCTGAGGTGACGGATGAGCCTTTGTCGGCAGCGATGGAAAAGGCTCTTACTCCTGCCATTTCTGAAGCAGGAGCCTCGATTCATGCGGATGCAGCACGAGCACATCTCGCTCTCTTAAGCATCACCAAGTGAGCTGGCTATGGGGCTGACGCTAGGATATGGGCACCTGGTTACCCAAGTTCTAAGTTCTGTTCGGGTCTGCCATCAAGGAAGTGAGGTCGTTTCTTTAAGGTTCTGTCCCCTCGGCCCCTTCCTTCCATAAGACCTGCTCAGGACTCCAGTGGGCTGCTGACTGTTCACCCTCCCCCCAGGTCAACTCCTTACCTGTACGCAGTTATGGCCACCCAGGGTGTGCTTGGACACCTGCACCTGATGTTCACCAGGAGCCAGATGTCCTCCTCAGGCTTGATTTCCACCTAGGCCTGATGTCTGCCTTGGGCCTATGTCCCAATTGGGGCCTTGTGTTCACCTGGGAACTGGTATCCAGCTGGGGCCTGATGGTCTACTGGGTCTTGTTGTTCACTTGAGGCCTGATGTCTGCCTGGGGTCTGGTGATCCCCTGGGACCTGGGTATCAACCTGGGGCCTGGTTGTCCACTTAAGGCCGGATGGGCACCTAAGGCCTGAGTCTCACCTGGTCCTGGTGATCACCTGGGGACTGGGTGTGTACCTTGGGTCTAATGTCCACCTGGAGCAGGCATGGTGTCCACCTGCAGCCCGACGTCCACATGAGTCTGGTGTTCAACATGGGCCTGCTGCCCACCTAGGGCTTTGGTGTCCATCTGGGGCCTGGTGTATACCTTGAGTCCAGTGTCCACCTGGGGCTTGATGTCTGTCTGGAGGACTGGTGTCCTCCTGAGGTGAAAGGATCTCAGGAGCCCAGGAGGTTGAGGATACAGTGAGCCATGATTACACCAGTGCCTTCCAGTCTGGGTGACAGCGTGAGACCCTGTCTCAAACAAACAAAAAACCACACAAATTATCTAGCTATATAGAAGTACTTTCTTTCTTTATAAACTTAATTCTATAAGCTTTTTTCTGTTATTTATTTTTAGAACTTTTTTGTTAAAAACTAAGACACACACACGCACATTCACCTAAGCCTAAGCAGGGTCAGGATCATCAGCATCACTGTTCTCCAGCTCCACATCTCGTCCCACTGAAGGTCTTCAGGGGCAGTAACAGGCACGGAGCCATCATCTCCTTGATAAAAATGCCTTCTTCTGGAAACCTCCTGAAGGACCTGCCTGAGGCTGTTTCACAGTTAACTTTTTTGAAAAAAAGTAGACTTCTGCCAAGATGGCTGAGGAACATCTCTATTCAGTTCCCAGTGAGAACAACACAGAAGGTGAGTGTTCTCTGCATTTCCAACCAAAGTACCAGGTTCACCTCAATGGGACTTGTTGGTCAGTGGGTATAGCCCAAGAAGGGCAAACCAAGGCAGGGTGGGGTGCTTCCTCACCCGAGAAGTGCAACAGGCCAGAGACCCCCCCTCCCACCCAACAGAGGCCATCGGGGACTTTTCTGGCCGCTCTGTTGCTCCAGTTTGGATGCTGTGCTTCTCCTGCATTCTTTGCAGCCCTCAGAAAGGGAGATTCCTGCTGGGTTGATAGGTGCCATGGGTTTCCAGTGCAAATCTGGGCAGCTGATTCAGCCAACACCATGGGTTTCCAGCACAAATCTTAGCAGCTGTTTTGGTTGGCACCTGGAGTGCCTGCGAGACAGAGCTGCCCATACCCCTAAGAGAAAGGGGGCTGAAGGTGGGGAGCCAGATGATCAGGCTCAGTGTGTCCCAGCCCAATGGAGACCAGCAAGCTGAATCCCACTGGCTTGGGATTTTTGCAGCCAGCACAGCAGTTTGAACTTGAGCCAGATGGTCGAGCTCGACGTGGGGAAGGGCGTCCACCATTACCTAGGCAGTCCACCATTACTGAGGCAGTTCTAACCTTACCTGTGTAAACAAAAGCACAAGCAAGTCCACATAGCAGTTGGGCGGAGCCCACGGCAGCTCAGCAATGCCTCTGTAGGTAGACTGTGACTAGACTCCGAGCTCCTTGCTGGGCAGGGTATCTCTGAAAAAAGGCAGCAGCACATCAGGGACTTATAAATAAAGCCCCACCTTTGGGACAGAGCACCTTGGAAAAGGGGTGGCTGTGAGTTCCACTGCAGCAGACTTACACGCCCCTGCCCAGCAGCTCTGAAGGAAGCAATGGAGCTCCCAGCACAGAACTTGAGCTCTGATAAAGAGCAGATTGCCTCCTCAGGCAGCTCCCTGACCCCTGTATGTCCAAAGAGACACCTCATACAGGAGAGCTCTGGCTGACATCTGGCGGGTACCCTTCTGGGACGAAGCTACCAGAGGAAAGAACAGGCAGCAATCCTTGCTGTTCTGCAGCCCCTGCAGGTGAATTCCCAGGCAAGCAGGGTGTGGAGTGGACCTCCAGCAGTCCTACAGTTGAGGGGCCTATTAGAAGGAAAACTAAAAAATAGAAATAAATATCTTCAACATCAACAGAAAGGATGTCCACCCAGACCCCATCCGAAAGTCACCAACTTCAAAGACCAAAGGTAGATAAATCCATGAAGATGGGAAGAAACCCATGCAAAAAGGATGAAATCACCAAAACCCAGAACACTTCTCCTCCTCTAAGGGATCAAAACTCCTCACCAGCAAGGGAACAAAACTGGATGGAGAATGAGTTTGACAAATTGACAGAAGCAGGCTTCAGAAGGTGGGTAATAACAAACTTCTCTGAGCTAAGGAACATGTTCTAACCCAATGCAAAGAAACTAAGAACCTTGAAAATAGGTTAGACGAAATGCTAACTAGAATAAGCAGCTTAGAGAAGAACATAAATGACTCAACGAAGCTGAAAAACACAGCAAGAGTACTTTGTGAGGCATACACAAGTTTCAATATCTGAATCGATCAAGCAGAAGAAAGGATATCAGAGACTGAAGATCAACTCAATGAAATAAAATGAGAAGGCAAGATTAGAGAAAAAAGAGTAAAAAGAAAGAAACAAAGCCTCCAAGAAATATGGGATTATGTGAAAAGACCTAACCTATGTTTGATAGGTGTAGCTGAATGTGACGGAGAGAGTGAATCCAAGCTGGAAAACACTCTTCGGCATATTATCCAGAAGAACTTCCCCAACCTAGCAAGGCAGGCCAACATTTAAGTCCAAGAAATACAGAGAACACCACAAAGATATTCCTCAAGAAGAGCAACCCCAAGGCACATAATCGTCAGATTCACCAGGGATGAAATAAAGGAAAAAAATGCTAAGGACAGCCAAAGAGAAAGGTCAGGTTACCCACAAAGGGAAGCCCATCAGACTCACAGCAGATCTCTCAGCAGAAACTCTATAAGCCAGAAGAGAGTGGGGGACAATATTCAGCACCCTTAAAGAAAAGAACTTTCAACCCAGAATTTCATATCCAGCCACGCTTAGCTTCATAAATGAAGGACAAATGAAATCCTTTACAGACAAGCAATTGCTGAGAGATTTTATCACCACCAGGCCTGCCTTACAAGAGCTCCTGAAGGAAGCACTAAACATGGAAAAAAACAACCAGAACCAGCAAAAACATAGCAAAAACATGCCAAATGGTAAAGACCATTGACATGATGAAGAAACTGTATCAACTAAGGGGCAAAACAACCAGCTAGTATAAAAATGGTAGGATCAAATTCACATATAATAATATTACCCTTAATTATAAATGGGCTAAATGCCCCAATCAAAAGACACAGATTGGCAAATTGGATAAAAAGTCAAGACCCATCAGTGTGCTGTATTTAGGAGACCCATCTCAGATGCAAAGACACACACAGACTCAAAATAAAGGGATGGAGGAAGATTTACCAAGCAAACCGAGAGCAAAAAAAACCAAGGGTTACAATCATACTCTCTGACAAAATGGACTTTATACCAACAAAGATCAAAAGAGACAAAGAAGGACATTACATAATGGTAAAGAGATCAATGCAACAAGAAGAGCTAACTACCCTAAATATATATGCAGCCAATACAGGAGCACCCAGATACGTAAAGCAAGTTCTTAATGACCTACAATGAGACTTAGACTCCCATGCAATAATAGTGGGAGACTTAGGCTCCCACGCAATAATAGTGAGGGACTTTAACACTCCACTGTCAATATTAGACAGATCAACAAGACAGAAAATTAACAAGGATATCGAGGACTTGAACTCAGATCTGGAACAAGTGGACCTAAGAGACATCTACAGAACTCTCCACTCCAAATCCACAGAATATACATTCTTCTCAGCACCACATCACACTTACTCTAAAACTGACCACATAATTGGAAGTAAATCACTCCTCAGCAAATGCAAAAGAATGGAAATCATAACAACCAGTCTGTCAGACCACAGTGCAATCAAATTAGAACTCAGGATTAAGAAACTCACTCAAAACCACACAACTACACGGAAACGGAACAACCTGCTCCTGAATGACTACTGGATAAATAATGAAATGAGGGCAGAAATAAATATCTTCTTCAAAACCAATGAAAACAAAGACACAATATACCAGAATCTCTGGAACACATTGGAAGCAATGTCTAGAGGGAAATTTATAGCACTAAATGCCCACATGAGAAGCGAGGAAAGATCTAAAATCAACACCCTATCATCACAATTAAAAGAGTTAGAGGAGCAAGATCAAACAAATTCAAAAGCTAGCAGAAGACAAGAAATAACTAAGATCAGAACAGAATGGAAGGAGATAAAGACACAAAAACCCTTCAAAAAAATCATATAAATCCAGGAGCTGGTTTTTTGAAAAGATCAACAAAATAGACTGCTTGCCAGACTAATAAAAAAGAAAAGAGAGAAGGATCCAATAGATGCAATAAAAACTGATAAAGGGGATATCACCACAGAGTCCACAGAAATACAAACTACCATCAGAGACTACTACAAACACCTCTATGCACATAAACCAGTAAATCTAGAATAAATGGATAAATTCCTGGACACTTACACCCTTCCATGACTAAACCAGGAAGAATTGCATCCCTGAATAAACGAATAACAAGGTCTGATGTTGGGGCAGCAATTAATAGCCTACCAACCAAAAAAAGTCCAGGTACAGACAACTTCACCGCCAAATTCTTCCAGACGTACAAAGAGGAGCTGGTACCATTCCTTCTGAAACTATTCCAAACAGTACAAAAAGAGGGAATCCTCCCTAACTCATTTTATAAGATCAACATCATCCCGATACCAAAACCTGGCAGAGACACAACTAAAAAAAAAAAAAAAAAAAAAAAAAAAAATTCAGGCCAATATCCATGATGAACATTGATGCAAAAATCTTCAATAAAATACTGGCAAACCGAATGCAACAGCACATCAAAAGCTTATCCATCACCATCAAGTAGGCTTCATCCTGGGGATGCAAGTCTGGTTCAACATACTCAAATCTATAAACGAAATCCATCACATAAACAGAACCAGACAAAAACCACAACTATCTCAATAGATGCAGAGAAGGCCTTCAACAAAACTCAACAGCTTTTATGCTAAAAACTCTATAAACTAGGTATTGATGGAATGTATCTCAAAATAATGAAAGCTATTTATGACAAACCCACAGTCAATGTCATACTGAATGGGAAAAACTGGAAGTATTCCCTTTGAAAACTGGCACTAGATAAGGGTGCCCTCTCTCACCATTCCTACTCAACATGTATTGGAAGTTCTAGCCAGAGCAATCAGGCAAGAAAAAGAAATACAGGGTATTCAATTAGAAAAAAAGGAAGTCAAATTGTCTCTATTTGCAGATGAGATGATTGTGTATTTAGAAGACCCCATCGTCTCAGCCCAAAATCTCCTCCTGTTGATAAGCAACTTCAGTAAAGTCTCAGGATACAAAATCAATGTGCAAAAACCACAAGCCTTCCTTATACATCAATAACAGATAAACAGCCCAATTATGAGCAAACTCCCATTCACAATTGCTACAAAGAGAATAAAATACCTGGAATACAACTAATGAAGGACGTGAAGGACCTCTTCAAGGAGAACTACAAACCACTGCTCAACGAAATAAGAGAGGACACAAACAGATGGAAAAACATTCCATGCTCATGGTTAGGAAGAATCAATGTCATGAAAATGGCCATAGTGCCCAAAGTAATTTATAGATTAATTCTATCCCCATCAAGCTACCAGTGACCTTCTTCACAGAACTGGAAAAAACCACCTTAAACTTCACATCGAACCAAAAAAGAGCTCACATAGCCAAGACAATCCTAAGCAAAAATAACAAAGCTGGAGACATCATGCTACCTAACTTCAAACTATAGTGCAAGGCTACAGTAATCAAAACAGCATGTACTGATACCAAAACAGAGATATAGACCAATGGAACAGAACAGAGGCCTTGGAAGTAATGCCACACATCTATAACCATCTGATCTGTGACAAACTTGACAAAAACAAGCAATGGGGAAAGGATTCCCTGTTTAATAAATGGTGTTGGGAAAACTGGCTAGCCATGCGCAGAAACCTGAAACTGGACCCCTTCCTTACACCTTATACAAAAATTAACTCCAGATGGATTAAAGATTTAAACATTAGACCTAACACCATAAAAACCCTAGAAGAAAACATAGGCAGTACCATTCAAGACACAGACATGGGCAAGCACTTCATGACTAAAACACCAAAAGCAATGGCAACAAAAGCCAAAACAGACAAATGGGATCTAATTAAACTTAAGAGCTTCTGCACAGCAAAAGAAACAATCATCAGAGTGAACTGGCAACCAAAAAAATGAGAAAAAATTTTTGCAATCTACCCATGTGACAAAGGGCTAATATCCAGAATCTACAAAGAACTCAAACAAATTTGCAAGATAAAAGAACAACCCCATCAAAAAGTGGGAGAAGGATATGAACAGGCACCTTTCAAAAGAAGATATTTATGCGGCCAACAAACATATGAAAAAAGGCTCATCATCACTGGTGATTAGAGAAATGCAAATCAAAACCACATTGAGATACCATCTCATGCCAGTTAGAATGGCGATCATTAAAAAATCAGGAGACAACAGATGCTGGAGAGGATGTGGAGAAATAGGAACACTTTTACATTGTTGGTGGTAGTGTAAATTAGTTCAACCATTGTGGAAGACAATGTGGTGATTCCTCAAGGATCTAGAAACAGAAATTCCACTTGACGCAGCAATCCCATTACTGGGTATATACCCAAAGGATTATAAATCATTCTATTATAAAGACTCATGCACATGCATGTTATTGCGGCACTGTTTACAATAGCAAAGTCTTGGGACCAACCCAAATGCCCAGCAACAATAGACTGGATAAAGAAAACGTGGCACATATACACCATGGAATACTATGCAGCCATAAAAAGGGTGAACTCATGTCCTTTGAAGGGTCATGGATTAAGCTGGAAACCGTCATTCTTAGCAAACTGACACAAGAACAGAAAACCAAACACCAAATGTTCTCACTCATAAGTGGGCATTGAACACATGGACACAGGGAAGGGAACATCACACACCCCCATGTGTTGGGGGTTGGGGGGCTAGGGCAGGGATAGCAGGCGGTGGGGAGATTGGGAAGGGATAACATTAAGAGAAATACCTAATGTAGGTGAAGGGGGGATGGAGGCAGCAAACCACCATGGCATGTGTATACCTATGTAACAATCCTGCAAGATCTGCACATGTACCCCAGAACTTAACATATAATAAAAAAAAAATTACAGATAATGGAAATAAAAGTAGTAAGCACGTACTCTAAAATAATAAAAGTATAGGATATTAAATACATAAAACATTAACATCATCATTTATTATTGTAATTGAGCATTATTCATGATACATAATAGTACGTTCACGCTCACATCACCACAAACATGTCAGCTCTGTGGTGTCCAATAAATCTGCCTTTTTAAAATCGACAATTATCTTGATAAATTATTTTACCACCCATGCCACCGTCCCAGAGAGTCACTGATTCCCTATGACACTGAGTGAGGAGGAGAGATTGCTGACCCCACCCAGGAATATTCCCTGAGGCCAAGCTCAGGCCACAAATTACGGTAAAGCCTCTAACTTCCACACAGTAAGCCACCAGGGCACCCAGGGACAAGGCCACAGGGAGCATTTATGGATCAGGCACTTGCAAAGGCCCCAGGGTATACCCCAGCCCAGTGGAGGCCCCTCCCCACACCTACAATCCCAGGCATGTACAGAGGATCCACACCCCTGCCCACAAACACCAGGTAATGCATGAGGGGAAGGGAGGCTACCTTGAGACCAAGCACTCCCTCACTACCTAAAAGCTCTGTCGGCATGAGAGTGAACCAGAGATCGACTGGACTGGCCACTTAGTCCGTAACTTTGGCCCTTGAGTTACTAACATTGATGGAACTGTTCAAAGTTTCTAACTTTGGGTTTTCTGCCCACATAACTGGCGGAAGCTATGATGGCAAAATCAATTTTCAGTCAAATAAAGCAACATGCATTAACTTAGTGACCACTACACAAGCTCCCCAGTGCATCCTTCTGGTGCTATAGGAGGCCACTTACGCCTCTACACAAAATATTTTTAAAGTAGAATTTAAACTATTGCTTTTTATGAAGATGCCATTATTGAATTTTATAATTGCCCTGTCTTTTCCAAGTATGACATATAAACAGTTAAACTGACTCAAGATAATTAAATGAATAAAATAATTTTTATATAAATAACCTGCTGAGTAGAATATTACATAAGTCTTCTCCAATCCACAGGTAGTCTTACAAAGACAGAGGCATATTTTTTAAATTACTGAGCTTGATATTAAACAATATAAAGCCTGTTAAGAATGCTGAGATGGGACTGGGTGCAGTGGCTCAAGCCTGTAATCCCAGCACTTTGGGAGGCCAAGGCAGGTGGATCACTTGAGGTCAGGAGTTCCAAACCAGCCTGGCCAACATGATGAAACTCTGTCTCTACCAAAAATATAAAAAGTTAGCTAGGTGTGGTGATACGCATCTGTAATCCCAGCTACTTGGGAGGCTGAGGCAGGAGAATTACTTGCACCCAGGAGGTGGAGGTTGCAGTGAGCCGAGATCTTGTCATTGCACTCCAGCCTGTGCCACAGAGCGAGACTTTTCTCTGTAGAATGAATGGTTCATTTCTTAACCAGCCTGTTGCTCTATACTAGTTAATAAAATGAGACTTGGTTTATACTCTTTAAATCCGAACACAAAATTATAGTCATCTTCTACTTATTAACTGATATGAAAATAATAGCAGAATCAGAATGAAAGCCATCTTTAAAGAGTTATCCAAATGAAATGTTTTATTAGCCTTTATCTTTTATTTAGAAATGAAATGAATACTTATTTTAAAAGACCCAATTGCTTCAGGCTACTTTATTACTCAATTTCAACTTCAATAGCCCAGGAGACATACTATTGAAAATATTCTTTGCCGGGCATGGTGGCGCGTGCCTGTAATCCCAGCTACTCAGGAGGCTGAGGCACGAGAATCCCTTGAACCCAGGAGGTGGAGGTTGCAGTGAGCCAAGATCATGCCATGCACTCCAGCCTGGGCGACAGAGAGAGAGACTGTCTCAAAAAAAAAAAAATCTTGAATAAAAAAACCTTTAATTCCATGCTCTTGTCCTTTATATATTATCTTGCAGAAAGAGAAAAAAATTATACAATAAAATTTATTATTCTACTTTTGATTACTATGCTCTCCTTTATGTTATAGGGAACCCCAAGTTTCTCTTCAAAGAAACAGTATGTCAGTATGTTCAGCTCTCTTATTCTTTAAAACTCTATTTTAATGTTTAACTTCCTCGTAATTCCAGTAAACAGCCTTCTCCACTGGTTCATCAGTAGTTCACATCTGTTCCCCCCGCCACCCTCCATCCTGACTTATCCCAGTCACCCAATCACCCCGGCTACCTGCTCTGACATGCCCGTAACCGTCCTTCCTGCAAAAACACCCACCCTGCCATTCCAGCTGGAACCCCTGCTCTTTTTAAAACAGCCAGTCGAGATTCGTCTAGCTTATGCAGTCTAACCCTGGCTAATAGGGGATGACACAGCAGCAGGGACGACCCCCCGCCAGGCATAAGTACCCCTTCCCCCCTTGTCCAAGCATGCAGCGGCCATCATTGCTCCATCGGTGCCCCCGGCACCCTTCTATAGAAGTAAACTGCCTTGCTGAGAGGACATATCTTCGGGTGCTATTTCTTTTGTGACATTGAAATTTTACTTATAACACTTATATCATGCAGTCTACTTCTTAATCTCCATAATCAAGTGCGTATTTCTTCACAGACATTAAATTTGAAGAAATTCTTTTAAGTTATCCTTTTGTCAGTGTCACTGACAGCAACTTTCTACTTTGAGTAACATGATTCATCTCTGCTGTCAGGCGCTGGGGCCACAGAGGGAGGAAGCTGTGTGTGTGTGTGTCTGTGTGTGTTTTGTTTGCTGACTGCATCTGTCCCACTGGCTGGGAGAAGAACATGCGTAGACATCTGTCCTGGCAGTGAAGGAGGGAGCAGCCCTCAGGGCACAGAGAGAAACCATCACTGCACTCAGACTGCGCAGACTCTGGTAAAGAACAAGTCTGAGAGCTTGCCCACTAGCGAGGGATCAGTTCCTCACTCCGCTCACATTAAGGACAAGGCTGTGACTGTCAGCTGGGGCAGAGAGTACCTAGCTCAACAGCAGGCTTTTAAAAAGAGAGCAGGCCGGGCGTGGTGGCTCACGCCTGTAATCCAAGCACTTTGGAGGCCAAGGCGGGTGGATCACCTGAGGTCCGGAGTTCAAGGCCAGCCTGACCAACATGGTGAAACCCCGTCTTAAAAAAAAAAAAAAAATAAAATAAAAAATAAAAAGAGAGCAAAGTCTTCTTCCTTCCATGTGAAAAACAACTGTAATATCATTCAGCTGACCGCCAAGGACTGGGTTATATCCCACTATTCTCTGAAACTCAATACTATCTTTGAACTTTTTGGAATCTCATAACCTTTTCTGTCTAAATGTATGCTGTTACTCTCATGGCTAAAAGTTGCAGGGAGCAGTCTCTTTCTTTCACTTGTGTTTCCAATTCTTTCTGGTTTCCTATACTATGACACTGTTTTAAACAGAATTTACAAATCATAGGCTGCACTAGCTGTTACACATTGGTTTTTACCATTTACAAGAACACCCTGGGAGCGCACTAAAATTCATCGCATTTTCTGTTTAAAAAATAAGAAGTCACAATTTTATGAATCATCATCTGTTTGAAAGCCATGCTACTTTTAATAGTTACTGCGCTGCTCAACATATATTAAATGCCCATTCATGTGTCTTCTCTAACATTCGCAGGTTTGTGCCGTTATACACAAGGGGTAAAAAGAAATGATCAAGAGAATCAATGTATGAATGGCTGAAAAAACAGTAAAGATCCCAGCAGTTATTTAGGACCAAACAGAGCTGGGTGAGTCCCAAGCACCAAAGCAGGAGTCACTAACATGCCACAAGGGGATTTGCTGCAAATGGTATTTAAATATCAAAAAAATGTACGATTTATGTACAAGCAAAAGGAAAATAATTAACTATTTTTTTTGAGGCACGGTCTCACTCTGTCACCCAGGCTGGAGTGCAGTGATGCGATAATGGCTCACTGCAGCCTTGAACTCCCAGGCTCAAGAGATCCTCCCTCCTCAGCCTCCTGAATAGCTGGGACTGCCCAAATGCACACCTGGAAAGGAGGTGAAAACTTATTTATGTTTCAATGTAATTCTTTGTGAAGAAGAAAAAGTAAAGACACTAGGAATGTAATGCCTAAATAGTAAAATATGTTTTCATGGAAAATCACCGCCAGCCAGAAAGAAAATCTGTCTGCAGAATATTTAGGTCCTGTATTGTAAGAGTAGCGGGAGCACTGGACATATCTCACCTCAACACATAGGCAAGGCAGGACCCAAGCCACAGCCTTAAACGTATTCATTTGCTAAAAGAAAATGCACAGTTCTCTTCTTCCCATAAACTTAAATTTAGTTTTATCATTAAATAATTTCCAGCTGGAGGTGGTGGCTCACGCCTGTAATCCCAGCAATTTGGGAGGCCAAGGTGGGCAGATCACAAGGTCAGGAGTTCGAGACCAGCCTGGCCAACATGGTGAAACCCCGTCTCTATTTAAAATACAAAAATTAGCCAGATATCTAAGCCTGGTGCCTGTAAGCTACGTGGGAGGCTGAGGCAGGAGAACTGCTTGAACCCAGGAGGTGGAAGGTTGCAGTGAGCCGAGATCATGCCACTGCACTCCAGCCTGGGCAACAGAGCAAGACTCCAACTCAACTAATAATAATAATAATAATAATAATAATCATCATCATCATCATCATCATCATCATCATTATCTCCGTATCTAAGCCCTGATTAATGTATCATTTGTGAACTTGATGTCTGCTTTGATTTCAGCTTTCCTGAATTGTTGGAAAAATGCAGTTTCTTACATTAGGCCTGACTGTCAAGTGAGGGAGTCAGTGTGGAAGCGTTTTCATGGAAGGTCCTGCTGGTCTCACAGGTAGCATTTAGGATGACATGTGTGCTCAGACAGAGCGGTTTCTACCTTCTCTCTCACTGGGAAATCATGAGTATGAGAAGGAGCTCCTTCCAGCACAGCCCGTGTTTCCTGCATTTGCAGTACGGGGCCTCTGACCCATGTCATGCGGAACACTCTTTCTTCTGCTTTCCTAAAATTGTCTCCAACACAAGGGATTTCACAGCATTGAATCACTGAATTCTGTCTCTGATGAAAGGACGGCTTTTTTCCCTTGTTTTATTGTATTCTGGTTAACCTATTAAATGTTCCTACAAGAAGCAAATGTTGGAATGGTAAATGGTGAGCAGGGTTTTTTTTGTTTTTGTTTTTTAAGGGGGACAGAGTCTTGCTCTGTTGCCCAGGTTGGAGTGTGGTGGCATGATCATAGCTCATTGCAGACTCAGCCTACTGAGTAGGTGGGACTACAGGCATGTGCCACCATACCCAGCTAATTTTTAAACATTTTTTTGTAGAGACAGGGTCTTACTACGTTGCTTACACTGGTCTCAAACTCCTGGCCTCAAGCAATCCTCTCGCCTTGGCCTCTCAAAGTGCTGGGATTATAGGCATGAGCCACCATGCCAGGCCAGTAAGCAATTTTGATAATAGGAGAAGGGAAATCAAAGGAAATTCAAGAAAAATGATAAAAATAAGCCATATAGGATTAGTGCTATTACAAAGGTTAAAGAAACTAACTTCAAACAATAGATGATTTAGAAAGGGGAAAACTGTTACATGAAGAATTCCACCCCATCCTATTGTCTATCCCTTCTTCCTCTGTGTATTCATGTTTTAAGTATCTATAATTGGTATAATCCATAAAGACATATTTTAAACCTCAAAGCTTTTCTCATATCAACAGGAAATTTGTAATGCAAACAGAAAAACATATGATATATACAGATTCAACATATAAAAGTTATTCTTCAAAACCAAGTGACAATGCATAATTTAAATACTTTGGTGTTTTTATTTTTATTTATTTTTGAGACACAGTTTTGCTCTTGCTGCCCAGGCTGGAGTGCAATGGTGCAGTCTCGGCTCACTGCAACTTCTGCCTCCCAGGTTCAAGAGATTCTCCTGCCTCAGCCTCCCAAGTAGCTGGGATTACAGGCACCCATCATCACGCCCAGCTAACTTCTGTATTTTTAGTAGAGACAGGGACCTTGTTGGCCAGGCTGGTCTTGAACTGCTGACCTCAAGTGATCCACCTGCCTCAGCCTCCCAAAGTGCTGGGATTACAGGCATGAGCTACTACACCCGGCCTCTGGTGCTTTTTAAATATATATTCCTATTTAAGACAAATCTTGATTTTTCCTTCAGCTTAATATGCTATAGCATTTGTTCTTTTGTACTTAGTGGGAATGGGTTCCCACTGGCACATCTCCAGTAGTTACTATGATAAATCAGACATTTCCCTGCCAGGTAAAGGAAAACTAGTGAGGAGAGCTTGCTATTTTAAATGGTCAAATATCAATGACAATCTTGACAATCTCACTGCTAAATATTATTAAACAAAACAAAATACCTTGACTATACTTTATGTCCTAGCAAGATCTATGGAGGAACAGTGCTGAATGTGTCTCTTCTCTTTAAGATGTATTATATATTTTTGCTCTAAGTCTTACTTACATTCTTGGAGTAACAATTTGAATTGGGCAAAACAGAGTTTTATAGAACTTCTCACTGGCACAGCCCCAGTCATCACTATGACAAACTAGACAACATCTGGCTGCCAAGGAAAACCAATGGAGTACTAAACTGTGAATGCAGGTTCTAGAGCACATTCCATTTCAATTTATTTAATAAAATTTGAATTTATTAAGCATTTACTTGAGCACACCAATATTTACTTTTCCTGGAATAATGATCATTTATGGCTATTCTAGGACCAAATTTTAAAACCACTTCTAATTATTTCAAAAGTCAAGACCAAAAAGCTTATAACAATATCTTTTCCATGTTCCCCCGTTTTCAGCTGTGTGTGGCGGTTGTGTAGCAAAACTCCAGCTTAAGAAGACAAAGAGACCCATGGAGACGGAAGAGAACTTCATTTCGGAAGACTGGGCACCCAGGCTGGCAGCAGGCTCATGCCTAAAATGGCCACCGACCCCCAATGAAGCGGGCAGTTCGGCTTCTATGCTGTTTAAGGCAGGAAGTGGGTTTCAGACAAAGACAGTCAATCAAGTTTTACAACCTTGGGCTTCGCGGTCATTTGACTCTAGAACCTGGCAGCTGAGGTGGGGGTGGTCATCCAGGGCGATCAGAACAGGAAACGCAGGAATTGCCCGCAGCAGCCCTGAAGATGTGCTCTGGTGCTCCCACCTGTGTAAAGAGAGGGCGGTGCCCGGGCTGCTTTGCCTTTACTTTTAGTTAACTCCTACCTATGTTATGCTTATTATTTGAACTATATTCTGTTCTATTTTATTTCACTTTATTTTCCTTCCACAGTGGTGCACACCTGCAGTCTCGGCTACTCAGGAGGCTGAGGCAGAAGGAGTCCTTGAGCCCAGGAGTTCACGGTGATGGTGGGCTGTGACTGCAGAACTGTGCTCCAGCCTGGGTGACAGAGTGAGAACCTAGCTCTTAAAAAACACCAACAATCAAGTTCCCCCATTTTCATTAAATAAAGGAAAAAAGTTGAAGTTAATGATATGAAAACTGAGTGAGGCTCTAGATTATTAATATAATATTTATATTATTAAATGGCAAACCCTTAAGCAATACTGCATTACCATTCAGTTTTTATAAGCATTTAGCTTCTATTTTTAAAAAAATGTTAATAGTAGCTTTAGTCACAATTTTCAAAAGGTGAAAACAACCCAGCAGATGACTGGATTTAAAAATTGTGGTATACACATACAATAAAACATAATTTAGCCATAAAGGAAGAAGTTCTGATACCTCTTACAACACGGATGCACCTTAAAAACATTTTAAAATAACTTATTTTAATGTGACTTATTTTATTTTATTACTGATATTTGCATAATTAATTTTTCTTTGCACAACCAGGATTTTTTCCTAATGTTTCTGCCATAATCAAGGAACATGGAAAAGAGGGAAATGGGTTTACCACAATATCTAAACCTGCCGACCCACACAATGGTCTCCTTCACAAGTAGACACTCTACTCCACAATGCTCTTGTTGCCTATGCCAAGTGTGGAGGTGCTTCCAGAATTTTCTCCCCTCATGTGCCATGTGATGAGGCAAGGTTGAAGGCTGGTTTTGCGCTCCAACATGCACAGCTAAACAAGCCCTGCTTGGGCACGGGCTGGGTAACTCTGGTATCACTTCTCTGTTTCATGCAGAGATAACATGAGCGACTTCCCAGCTAACAATGCATGAAGAGCAACTGTGGGTAACTATGCACATGGATATCAGCTTTTACATGAGTTAAGCGCTACTTTATTTAGGAGGAGGAAATAATTTCCATAGATAAGATAATATCTCTTATTTCAAAGTAAATTGATGTAAAATGTAGCTTATTCATCTAGAGAAGGAAAGGATTCCTGGCAACAAGCAGCACAGTTTTACATCAAATACATAAAAATGATCAAAATCTTATGAAAGAAAGGTATCTTAATTTTAACCACCGAAATTTAACTTTTTTGATACATATTTAGAGCTATAATGAAAAAATAAACCAATGCTAATAAAATGACAGCTGCAGGGAATGCTGTTGAGTTTCATGATTGTGGTTTGAACACTGAAAGGCCCCACCTTGTTATGGTCATAATTTCTGCCTCACTCTTCTTATTCTTATGCTGAGGACACTCACCTTCTAGGGAGAGAACAACTGAAAGGTATTTCTCGCAGAAGGAGCTCACGTAGAGCAGTAAGCTCGGGGATAGTGGTTCAGAAGCCCAGTGTGGCCGTCTCTCCGGTCAGCATGAGCTCCTCAGGAAATAAAGCTGCAGAGAAGCTGGAGTTCTTACTAAGGGTAAAACTGTACTGTTCTTGAAAACTGTAGATCATCGAGGCGCCATTCCAAAGTACGCCAAAATCTCTGGAATGACACAGTTCGGTTATGTTAGGAATATGTGGGCTGGGCACGGTGGCTCACGCCTGTAATCCCAGCACTTTGGGAGGCCGAGGCAGGCAGATCACGAGGTCAAGAGATTGAGACCAACCTGGCCGATATGGTGAAACCCCGTTTCTACTAAAAAATACAAAAATTAGCTGGGCGTGGTGGTGCGCGCCTGTAGTTCCAGCTACTCAGGAGGCTGAGGCAGAATTGCTTGAATCCAGGAGGCGGAGGTTGCAGTGAGCCAAGATTGCGCCATTGCACTCCAGCCTGGCGCCTGGCGACAGAACAAAACTGTCTCAAAAAAAAAAAAAAAAAAAAAAGGAATACATATGTGCCAGACCCTTGCTTTACGTATATTTTTAAAGTATCTCTAATCCTTAAATATCTCAAGAAAAAATAATTGTGGCATTTTTGATGTTTTTTTTTAACACTTTTTAAAGAGTTTTCTTTTATCTTTTTCTTCAATTTTATTTTGTTTTTATTTATTTTTAATTTTTTTGAGATGCAGTCTCCCTCTGTTGCCAGGCTGGAGTGCAGTGGTACAATCCCGGCTCACAGCAACCTCCGACTCCCTGGTTCAAACAATTCTTCTGTCTCAATCTCCGGAGTAGCTGGGATTACAGGCATGAGCCACCATACCCGGCTAATTTTTGTATTTTTAGTAGAGATGGGGTTTCACCATGTTGGCTAGGATGGTCTCGGTCTCCTGACCTTGTGATCCACCTGCCTTGGCCTCCCAAAGTGCTGGGATTATAGGCGTGAGCCACCATAACTGGCCAATTTTAAAGATTTTTAAAGAGGAATATAAAATATAGATAACTAAACTCCCTCATATTCCCAGGACCCAGAATTGATTAACAATTAACATCCTATCATTGCCCCCAAAATGCTTCACCTTTGATTTGCATAAAAGTGAATCTCCAGTAGAAGTGTGTAATTTCTATGTTACTGCTTACCTCAGGGTGCTGCACTGATGATCTTCTGAGAAATCCAGAAAGGACTGCCACCAGATCCATCGGAAGCAGCCATGGGCATCTCAAGAATGGAAGCCTATCTCCTCCTAAAGTAAGTGGGCTTGAGACAGAAACAGTTCCATCTTAAATAATCAGACAGAATTGCCTTACACTTTCCTTAGCGTGCCAAATGCCAGAAGGAGCTCTGTAGTCTGTGATCTCCCACAGGTTCTTGTGACCTGCTCCACGGGGACACCCACCTTGTGTGCAGACAGCCCATCACAGGTGGCTGCTGCTGCTGTGTCCTGCACAACCTGGCACACTCCCGGCACGGCTGTGGCTTTTTCTTCCAGTTTCTGGGGAGTGATGACAGAGAAGCCCTGGATAGAGCATACTCACGAGAGACGAGATCAAAGCTAGAACACACGTGTTTCACTCTGCCTGTTTCGGGGGAGCTGAGGTCATGGAGGTTTCCTTGTGAACATGCAGAGTTGCCAGAGGCGCTAATGAGCCAACAGGCCTGATGGCTCTGTCCTCGTGTTTTCTCATTCACTGACCAATTTTAGCGATCTTAGCTTTCCGTAAAGTAGGTATGGATGAAATGCTTGCTAACAAGTGATATAATGTTTCAGATGATTCCATCAGTCTTCACAGCTGTGGTCTTATTTAAACACTATATCGAAGAGACATCACCTAGAGGTAATATAATTTTTATCACTTTTTTTCCCAATTATGAGCTACGTTTCTTTTTCAAGTTAATTATTCCTAATGAAATACAGATTACCAGGGCACACAATGCTGTTATTAACCCATGTAGCTAAATTTCCCATACAATATGGACATATATCATTAGGAGGCCAAGACATTTCCTCTTGCCACCACTTACTGTCCCTTTGGTAGAGCAGAGGCTCCAGCATGTAAGCCGCTTCAGAACATGGCCGGTCTGCGTCTGTCCCCACAACCCGAGTGACCGGCAAGGAGCTCCTTATGGGAAAGAACTTCTGTGTCACTGGTCTTAGGAAGCAAATACAACTACCTTAATGTTATTCTGAACAACGTACAGTAAATAACAGCCTTTCATTCCCGTTCAAGAGGTATTAAGTTACATCTGAATATACATAATGTAAACCAACAATACAATTCTGAGCCCACCGGCCATCTGAATAGACCCCTCCTCTGGGCAAGGGTATTCCAAGGCTAACCTGAGGGACTGGTTCAGGCCATGATGGGGGGTTGGGGGTGCCTCATTACACCCTCCTCTCTTTCGGAATTACTGACAGAACAAACTAAGTCTGCTGAGAAATATATTCAGCCTCTTCTCTCTGAAGCCTGGAGGCTTCATCTGCATGATAAACTTTGGTCTCCACAACCCCTTATCATCATAACACAGACATTCCTTTCTACTGGTTCCAAGTCTTCCAGTTAATAACTTAACTCTTTCAAACAATTGGCAATCAGAAAATTGTTACATCTACCCATACATAACCTGGAAGCCTCCCCTTCCCAGCTTGGTGCTGCCTTTCCAGACTGAACCAATGTACATCTTACATGTATTTGACTGATGTCTCATGTCTCCCTAAAATGTACAAACTAGGCTGTAGCCCGGCAACCTTGGGCACGTTTTCAGGATCTCCTGAGGATTGTGTCATGGACCATTGGTCACTCATATTTGGCTCAGAATAAATCTTTTCAGATATTTTACAGAATTGGACTCTTTCGTCATCCATAATAGCAGGGAAATCAAACTGCTCATGTGAACACTTACAAACACAGTAATGTATTTAGTGAGGTCACCTGAGAGCCAGTGTTACTCTTCATGAACCTGACCACAGAAAAGGAAGTGGCCATGGGTGCAGGTGTGAGATGACATGCTCCATGCAATTAAGCATGGCACTGCTTTTTCCAGTGTAGCCACTGCATGCAACTTAAATGCAGTTACCATGCAAGGGATAGCAATCAACCTTCACCAAAAAACATATGACTGAGAACGTGTAGGATTTCAATGATCAGAACTTTATTGATAAAAGTCTTAAGATACTTCTATTGTGATTATTAGGCATTTCCTTACGCATTGATGGTATAAACTTAAAAACAAATACTGATTCAAGAGCAAGACGACGGTATGATACAATGGCTCTTAAAGTTATTATGTAGGATAACGCCTGGGAAAGTGCTTGGCGATGACTGTCACCACCGCGCATCGACGCTTATTGCCCATCTTGTATTTGCCGGGCCCTGTGTGTTGCGCATATGGACATAAGTACGATCCATGCCCCAGGAAATATGCTGGATATTACAAATAATAATAATGGCAACAATATAATCACGTAAGTATATATTAGGGGGGACAGTAATATCTGTGCTTCCAACACAAAAAGGACTAGCGTAGGAGCTGGTAAGCTGGCAGGACCAACAACCTTCCCTCTGGACAGAGTAAAGCAGTTTCTCTACAGCTCTCAAACTGTTTAGAATCTTTGTTGTAATACTTCAGTTACACGTGTATTTCTGATTTATGGACAAATAATCGCTCATCTAGTTTACCTTTCTGATGCCCTTCATCTGTGTAGAACTTAGTTAAGTTTTAATTCCTAACAATCACAAAGCCACCACTCACTCCGGGATATACAGGTTGGAGCATCTGAAACTACCACTCTGGCAGGTCAAAAAGTCAGCAATTTAACATGACTCAAACTAATAGCTTTGCCCCAAAAAATACTGACTTAGAATCCATTCCAATTCTATTTAGGTGTCAAAACACTCATTTAAGATAGATAATTTAGCATTTTTAACTTTTTATGCTAATATCTTTGCACCAAATAGCTTTGCAACAAAAAATAATGACTTAGTAGCCATTCCAATTCTATTTAGGTGTCAAAATACTCATTTAAGATAGAAAATTTAGCATTTTAAAGTTTTTATGCTGTCTAAAATTTTTAATAAAGTGACCAGCAGTATATTTGGCAAGACAGGAAGAAATATAAAATGAATATCCTAAAAATTAAGAAATTGTTTTATTGAAACAGATTGTTACCAAAATCAGACAAAATAAAATGGCATAGCTTTATCTGGGTTAAGCCCCTGTGATTTCCCTTAAGGAAAGTCCATAGATTCTTGCCAACATAGTAATATTTAGCTGTGTTGTGAAACCAGTGGTCAACAAAGTAGAAGAAACCACCAGATTTTAGGGGGAGTGAACCTGGACATGTGTTTTTTATAAATGTGAGAATAATACACTGAATGAATTTCTGGTGTTAAATATCAACCTATCTGTAACATCACCTATAAATGTTTTAATTCCTGTGATTTCTGTTTTGAAAAAACATCCTAGAGTAAAAATGTAAGTGTATTAGTTATTACTTGTGGATATTTGAATCTTAAGGAAACAATTAAAAACTACATTTTTTAAATGTAGGAAAAACTAAATGTGAATTGTTTCTAACACTGACAATGCAAACAGGGTCTTGAAAATACATAAATAAAATTGTGATGCATGTTGTATGTTTTAAGGCAGGTATCATAATAGAGTGTTTTCCGTTTTATTTTTTGCAATGTTATCTTGCTGAATGTGTAGGAATTTCTAACAATTCTTATTTAAAAATTTATTATTAGTACAGGTCATTCCAAACTTTGCCACACCTTATGTAGGATATTACTGATTGTATGGTCACCAGACTTGTTCAGAACTGCCTACTTTATAGTTATATCTCAGTTTTCTCTTCTCTGTTTTCCAAAATTTGTAAACATAGTATGTATAGGCATGGTGATTTTTCCCAGCAGTTTTAAACATTAAGAGGGTTTTCAAATCCTTCCTTTATAGTTCCTAATGCTCTAGAAATTATTCTTACCATTGTGTTCCAGTGGATTTTTCTGAGGTAAAAAAGAGCTTTGACTACTTTGGATTGTTGGGAAAGCTAGAGGGAAAGATACTGGGTCAAGCTTCGTCTTTAATAATTGGGTAAAGGGGACTGGAAACAACATCATCTTCAGCATCCAGAATTATGTACTTCGGCAGCTCGGAGGCTCTGAGCGTCTCTGTTCCACGTGCTTGGCCCTCGGACAAACCCAAACACCAGCAATGAGGAAACCACAGGACATGTCTCCGTGTCTGCAGGGCTGGTCTCTTCACCCTGTTTCCATCTTCGGAATTCTCTTAGCTACATGTGCTCCATTGGCTCTCCATACAAATTTTAGAACCAGTTTGTCAAAAATAAATACATAAACAAATGTTCAGCATAATCTTGAAATCAGATTAAATTGAGAAGCATTTTTTGGAGGGATAGTTTGCCTGTGTATGGCAGTGGTGTCCTATCTCCATGCATTTAGTTCTCAAATTCTGATAAAAGTTTTATGATGTCTTTTCCACAGAAGTCTTGCATGTTTTTCTTATCTTGATCCCAAGGCACTATACCCTTTGCAAATGGTTTTTATAGCATTGTCTTATGGTAACACGTTCTTCACAGGAATCCAGTTATTCTAAGATTCAGCAGCCTTACTAAATTCCCATTAATTTCAATAATTTCTGTATATTCTCTTGGGCTTTGTAGACAACCATATTGTTTTCTGTTTATGAATAGTGCAATTTATATTTGCTTATTTTCAATCTTTTGTGTTTTTGAACTGCCTCACATATATTTTTATCTCTTTATTATTCATTTTTACTCTAATTGCACTGTAATTATAGAAATTGTTTCTATGATAACAACTCATATAAAACTTTCTCTCTTTTGCTATATGGAATATTGGGTAACCAGTTTTTAAAAACATGCCATGTGTGCCTGAGAAAATTATGTATTCTTTAGTTTTGTTCTAACAAATCAAGCTGTTTATTTTGTTTTTAAAATTTTCCTTGCTAATTTTTGTCCAATCGACTTACTAATTACTTACAGATATATATTTAAGCCTCTTCCTATCATGGTTCATTTATAAATTTCTTCTTACAATTTAGTCAACTTTTGTCTTTATACATCTCGACTCACTTTTATCAGAAGTGTATGAATTCAGATCTGTTCTTTCTGTTAAAATTAAAAAGTATTAGCTGGGTATGGTGGATCATATCTGTAATCCTAGTCCTTTGGGAGGCAGAGGCAGGCATATCTTAAGCCCAGGAGTTCAAGACCAGCTTGGGTAACTCAGTGAGACCCTGTCTAAAAATTAGGTAGGTGTGGTGGTACAGGAGTAGCTTTAGTCCCAGCTATTCGGAAGACTAAGGCAGGAGGATAGCTTGAGCCCAGGAGATGGAGGCTGCAGTGAGCTGTGATCACACCACTGCACTCCAGCCTGGTGACAGAGTGACACCTTGTCTCAAAAATAAATAAATAAATAAAAATAAAATTAAAAATAAATAAAATGTGGAGTCTGACATTAACTCTGGGTAATTAGTGTTTTATTCAATTATAGGACACACAGTTGGTGTCCAGAGAAGTGGATAATTGATGTTAAAAAAGATACCACATATTTGATGTCAGTAGGAAAAAATCCCACACATTTGGTGTTAGAAGTGTTATGCACAAAAAGTAGTTCAATTTCTTTATCAAAAATTAATTCAAATGTGAATAAACTCCCCTATCAAAAGACACAGAGTGGCTGAATGGATTAAAAAACAAGATTTAACTAAATGTTGTCTGTAAGAGACTCACTTTAGATACAAGGACACTCAAAGGCTGAAAGTGAAAGAATGGTTAGAAGATAATCCACGCAAATTGAAACCAAAATAGAGCAGGTGTGGCTAAACTTATCTCAGACAAAATAGACTTTCAGCCACAAATTGTCACAAGAGACAAAGAAGGACATCGTAAAATGATAAAAGGGTCAATTCACCAGAAAGATAGAACAACTATAAACATATATACAACTAACATCAGAGCACTTAGATACTGTATATAAAGCAAACACTAAACTGGGCTCTGTCCACAACTGTAATCTTACCATTTTGGGAAGCTGAGGTGGGTGGATCCCCTGAGGTCAAGAGTTTAGGACTACCCTGGCCAACATGGTGAAACCCCCTCTCTACTAAAAATACAAAAATTAACTGGGCATGGTGGCACACGCCTGTAATCCCAGCTACTCAGGAGACTTGAGACATGAGAATTGCTTGAACCCGGGGCGGGGAGCTGTGGGGAGAGGGGGGTGCAGGCAGAGGCTGCAGTGATCGGAGATTGTGCCACTTGACTCTAGCCTGGGTGAAAGAGTGAAACTCTGTCTCAAAAAAATAAAAATAAATAAACAAAATAAAGCAAATATTGGGAGAACTAAACCGAGAAAAGAGAAATAGACAGCAATTCAATAACAGTAGCCCTCAATACCCAGCTTTCAATCATGGATAGAACATTCACACAGAAAATCAACAAGGACACAGCAGAGCTGAACAACACTATTGACCAAATGAACCAAACAGACATAGAGAACATTCCACCCAATTGCAGAAGAATGCGCATTCTTCACAAGCACACAGAACATTCTTCAGAACAGATCACATATTGGGTCAAAAAACAAGTTTCTACAAATACAAGAACACTGAGTTTATATTAAGTATCTTTTCTGATCACAATGAAATGAAGCTGGAAATTAACACCTAAAGGAAAACTGGAAATTTCACAAATTTCTGAAAATTAAAGAACACATTTTTGAACAACCGATGTATCAAAGAAGTAATCAAAAGGGAAGTCAGAAAATATCTTGTGACAAATGAAAATGAAAACACAGTATACCAAAATTTACAGGATACAGCAAAAGCAGTGCTAGGAAAGAAATTTATAGTAATAGATACTGACTTTGAAAAAGATCTAAAATCAATTATGTAACTTTACACCTCAAAAAACTAGAAAAAGAACAAACCAAGCCTAAAGTTAGGCAAAAAAAAAGGGGGAAATCATCAAATTAGAGCAGAAATAAATTGAGGCTAGAAAAAGAATTTTTAACAAGTCAATGAAACTAAGAGTTGGATTTTTGAAAAAATGAGAAAATTAACAAACTTTTAGCTAGACCAAGAATAAAAGGAAAGACTCAAATAAATAAAATCAGAAATAAAAGAGGAGACATTACAACTTGCCACAGAAATAAAAAGAATCCTGAGACTATCATTAACAATTATACATCAACAAATTGAATAACACAGAAGAAATGGTAAATTTCCAGAAACAATCTACCAATACTGAATCATGAAGAACAAAAAATCTGAACAGAACTATAACTACTAAGGAAATCGAATCAGTAATCAAAAATCTCCCAACCAAAAAACACTCAGGACCAGATGGCTTCACTGGTGAATTCTACCAAACATTTAAAAAGTTAAAGAAAATCCTTCTCAAACTCTTTCAAAGGCATTGAAGAGGAGGGAACCCTTCCAAACTCCTGCTAAGAGGCCAGCAATACCCACATACCAAAGTCAAAGCCAAAGCCAATGTAAAAAAATTAAACTTCATGTTAATATCCCTGATGAACATAGATGCAAAAATCCACAAAAAATATCAGAAAACTGAACTCAATCATGTATTAAAAGGATGATCCATCATTACTAAATAGGATTTATCCTTGGGATTGAGGAAGGAGACCTAAGCATTTAAGACTACCACCCCCTTGACTTCCACATTATATTTCTATAGGAGAAATAAAGGCTGGCAGACCTGATACCACCTTAATCGCCCTCCTATAGATCGAAGGCATGGTATGGAGGAATCTTTTCAGAAGGCATTGTTTTTACCTCAACAAGATCAAACCCCCACCTAAGTCACATACCCCATGCCTACTCCATGGACCAAGACCCTTTCACATGTAATTTCTAAAGCTGTAAACCCAAGACCCTTTCACGTGTAATTTCTAGAGTTGTAAGCACAAGACCCTTTCACATGTAATTTCTAAAGCTGTAAACCCAAGACCCTTTCACGTGTAATTTCTAGAGTTGTAAACCCAAGACCCTTTCACGTGTAATTTCTAGAGTTGTAAGCCTATATAAGGACAGGGTCTTTCTTTGTTAGATGAGCTTGGCTGTTAGGCAGCTATGCTGCCTTGCTCCTGGCCGAATAAACCACCCCTTCCTTTGCAGTTCAGTATCCGAGAGGTTTGTTTCTTGTGGCCGTTCCCACTTTATTATGAAAGGTTGGTTCAACACATAAAAATTAATTAATATACTACACCAACAGAATGAAGGATAAAAATCACCTGGTCATCTCAATAGATAACAGAAAAAGCATCTGACAAAATACAACACCTTTTTATGATTAAAAAAAAAAAACTTCCAACAACTAATCATGGAAAGATATTACTGTAAGAGTTAAAGAGGAAAGAAACATGAAACATGGCTGGTAGTTAAATACATGTTTACTTTAGACAAAACCTGAGAGGCGCTCCTGGCTGATTTTGGTCAGGAGTCCTTTTTACAGACTAAGAGTATATATTGGTCTTAGGATGAGGGAGCTTATCAGAAGCTTGGAATGTTTCTAGGTGTGGAGAAGTTTACGGTGGGGCTGGAATCTCTCTGGGAGAAGGAGAAGTTACGTTGGGGCAGACATCTTTTTGGTCTGGAGGGGGGTTATCTTGGGGCTAGCATGTCTCTGGTCGGGGATGAGTTTGGAATATTTCTGATTGGAGATGTTATTTGTGGTTTATGGTCATGCTGACCTTAGCCATTAGGCTGATGCCCTTTGTATTTGGGTGTTTTTTTATTAAGGTAAACTTTAGAATGAGGGGCTTGTCCAAGATGGTGATGCTCCTGCTCTGTCAATTACCTTAACATAATAAGGGTCATATATGAAAAGCCCACAGCTAACATCAGGCTCAAGAGTAAAAACCTGAAAGCTTTTCCTTAAAGACCAGGAACAAGGCATGGATGCCCACTCTCATCACTTCCATTCAACATAATACTAGAAGCCACAGCCAGCAATTAGGCAAGAAAAAAAAAAACAAAAGGTAGCCAAATTGGAAAGAAACAAGTAAAATTATCTCTGTTTGCAGATGACATCATCATATATGTGAAAAATCCTAAATACTGCATGAAAAAAACTTATTAGAGCTAATGAGCAAATTTAGTAAAGTAGTAGGATTAAAAAAAATCAACATACAAAAACCTATTGCATTTCTATATATTAACAACAGATTATCCAAAAGAGAAATTTAAAAAGCAATACCATTTACAACAGCATCAACAAGAAAAACAGAGGATAAACTTAACTAAAAAGGGAAAATAGGTGTATAGTAAAAACTGCAAAATGCTAATGAAAGAAATTACAGAATGTAAAGACATCCCATACTCGTGGATTGGAAGATTTAATATTGTTAAAATGTCAGTGCTATCCAAAGTGATGACCAGATTCAAGACAGAAACCTCCACATCTTCATCTGTCTGGAAGCTTCCCTAAATCAGTCCTTTCGGGTCTTTATGGAATCATAATTGCCCACTGCTGATCAACTTAACCTTGAGCCCCGCTCCCCTCCAGAGAGGTTGAAGAGGGACTGAATATTCCAACCCTCTAATCACATGTTGATTCACTAGGCAGCAACCCACATCCTCTGGTGATCTAGGAGCTGGCAGTCATTTAAAGATACATCGCTTAGAAAAGCCCAAGTATTTTAGGAGTTGTAGAACAAAAAACAGGACAAAAACTGAGTATATCTTTTGCAGTATCACAGACAGCTTTCTTTTTATTTGTATCTTCTTTGCTTTATTTTAGCAATGCTTTGCAGTTTCCAGTTTATAAGTCTTTTGCCTTCTTGGTTACATTTATTCTAAAATATTTGTTATATTTTGTGCTATTGTAAGTGGTATTATTTCATTTTTCTGATTGGCCCTGACAGTGTACAGAAACGCATCTGATTCCTTCATGCTAATTTTGTATCCTGAAATTTTGCTGAAATCATATGTATGTAGCTGGTTGGTGATCAGCACTCCATGTCACTGGATTCCACTCCGGTGAATTCCACCAACCACAGATCAAGAATATTCAGAAAAAAAGCAGATGGTTGTACCGAACATGTACACCTTTTTTCTAGTCATTATTTCCTAAACAATACATTATAACAACTATTTACATTGTATTAAGTATTAGAAGTAATCTAGAAATAAACCATGTGAGAATCTGTGTAAGTAAGATGCACAATGTATGTCATTTTATTTAAGAGAATGGAGTATCTATAAATTTGGTATCTGAGGCGGCCCTGGAATCAATCCCCACAGATGCTGGAGGATGACTATCACAATTTTTAAAGCTAAGTCATTAGAGATTTCTTCATAATTTGTCATCTGAAAAAGGGATAATTAATTTTACTTCTTCCTGTCCAACATAGATGCCTTTTATTCATTTTTCTTGTCTAACTGGTCTGGCTAGGACTTGCAGTCATATGGTGAATAGAAGGTGAGACTGGGCTTCATTCCCTTATTCCTGATCTTAAAGAAAAAGCTTTCGATATTTTATTTTTGATTATGAAGCTGGATGTGGGCTTTTCATATATGGCTTTTGTCATGTTGATGGAGTTTATTCTACTCCTGGTTGGGCGTTCTTATTTTAATTGTCATTTTATTTGGGGCAGGGAGGAGGGGTCAAGATCTTGCTCTGTTACACATGCTACAGTACAAAAGTGTAATGACAGCTCACTGCAGCCTTAAACTCTCAACCACAAGTGATCCTCCCACTTCATCCTGACACCCCAAAGAGCTGAGACTACAGGCATTTGCCACCACACCTGGCTAATTTAATTTTTTTACTTTGTAGAGATGGAGTCTCAGTGTGCCTCCTAGGTTGGTCTTGGACTCCTGGGTTCAAGCAATCCTCCCATCTCAGCATCCCAAAGGGCTCGGATTACAAGCATGACCTACCATTCCTGGACCCTAAGTAAGTGTTTTTAATTAAGAAAGTGTTTTGAACTTTCTCAGACTGTCAGCATATATTTGATTTCCAAATGGTTCAAATTATGTACCGTTGTTTCTGCTTTTTGTTGTTTTTGGAAGAAAGGCGATAACAAAAAGTTTATTTCCATGGCTGGGTGCAGTGGCTTATGCTTGTAATCCCAGCACTTTGGGAGGCCGAGGTGGGCGGATGATGAGGTCAGGAGTTTGGGTCCAGCCTGGCCAATATGGCAAAACCCTATCTATACTAAAAATACAGAAATTAGCCGGGTGTGGTGACGCACGCCTATAGTGCCAGCTACTCGGGAGCCTGAGGCAGGAGAATCACTTGAATCTGGGAGGCAGAGGTTGCAGTGAACTGAGACCATGCCATTGCACTCCAGCCTGGGTGACAGAGCGAGACACTCCATCTCAAAAAAAAAAAAAAAAGTCTATCCTCTTTCTCCAGGATTTTGTTTTCTGATCACTGGTAAGACTTTCAGGAGTATTGCCAGCATTTACTGTACTTACTGTAGTTTGTGTAATTTTTTTCTACAGAGATTTTTCAAATGAGTATTATCTCTTAGGGGCCTCCCGCATGGCAATAGAGGCTTTATGTAGTTTAAGGACACTAGACTTTATTTAGGTTTAAACTAATACTTTTGTGGATTCCATGGGGGTTGTCCCTGACAACCTGGATGACCAGAGTCTTTACTGAGTTAGAGGTCTGGGCAGCAGCAGCAGCAGCAGAGGTACTTAATGGTCCCAGTGAGTATGGACCTTAGGACACCATGTAATGGCAACTTCCTCACCCTCTCTCTCCTTCTTTCTCTTTCCCAAATGACCACTCTTTCAGGAATAACCATCTGACGGGCTCAAAAGCTACACAGAATAAAATATCACAACAAGCCCCCGGCCCCAGACCTGTAGATTAACGCCCATGTCCAGCATCAGTGACAGCTTCATTCTGAAATACTTAGGCCCCAACCAAAGCTCTTGAACCAGAGCCACTTTATGGAGCACCCCAATCTCATGCTACTGCTCACAAATGACAAGGAATTATGCAAACTGCTGACTTTTCTCAGCTGAATGTAGAACTGAGGCCTGCTAGACTTCAACAGTGCAACACAGAGCAATGAGCAGCAGCTCAGAGCGCATGGCCACCAAGCAACAGAGCAGGTTAGCAACCCAGAGCAAGAGAACATAGCCCCTGGCATGGCGATGGTGCCAACTGCTAGGGTCACCTGAAAAAGTGTGGTTGTGATGTTGACACTGATGGCTATGTAGCACATACACACTGAGAGAGTATGAAAAAGCTTATTTAACATTTAGTTGAGGTTTCAGGGAGACCAGACAGACCTCTCAAGAAGATGCGAAATGGTTCAGAGAGAAAGGAAAATAGCATTGATATCCCTTATGAATGTGAATGTGAAATCTTCCAATAAACATCAGCAAACTGTATTAAGCAACATATTAAAAGCATTATACAACATAGCCAGGTGAGCTTTATTCTTGGAATGTGAGGATGGTTCCATGTATGAAAATCAATGTCACAGACCATATTAACAAAACGATAGAAAAAACCACTTCAATTGAAATAAAAATGGACACAATTCTACACCCATTTGCAATAAAATGCATAGTAAAGTATGAATAGAAGATAACTTCCTTAAACTGCTATAAGCCACGTATGAAAACCTCACATCATTCTGACAGTGAAAAACTGGACTTTTAATATCTAGGACCAAAACAAAACAAGGTTGTCTGCTCTCACCAGTTCTATTAAATGTGTTAAGGGAGGTACTCTCAGAGAAATTAAGCAAGCAAATTAAATACAAGCATTTCAGATTTTAAAATGTATATTTGGCCAGGTGCCGTGGCTCATGCCTATAATCGCAACACTTTGGAGGGCCAAGGCGGGTGGATCACTTGAGGTCAGGAGTTTGAAACCAGCCTGGCCCGCATGATGAAACCTAGTCTCTACTAAAAATACAAAAATTAGCCAGGCATAGGGGCACACACATGTAATCCCAGCTACTTGGGAGGCTGAGGCAGGAGAATTGTTTGAACTTGGGAGGCAGAGGTTGCAGTGAGCTGAGACTGAGCCACTGCACTCCAGCCTGGGTGACAGAGCACGACTCCACCTAAAAAAAAATGCACACACACAACCCCACAAACCAACATAACAATCACAAATACTTTGTCACTATACATATAGATGGGAAAACCCAGACACACGCACATAAGTTCACAAACTCACAGATGTAACAGGTCAGAGACAGATACTCCCAGAGCCACATGAACGCATGAACCCCAAGCATTCTGCACTCTTCACAGGTGTTTCTGCATTTTTAGAAATAATCACCATAATATACATAGCACATTTTTACTTGTTTTCTTGCTTCTTGTCTTCTAGAATGTCACGTTGGAGAAGACAGCATTATAAGCATGATTTGGTTCACTATACCAATTAGAGAAACTGTTGCATAGACGAGGGGAGTACTTACTGAATACCAGGAACACAAACACAGTCAAAACCCCCAAAACAAATTTTACACAAACCTCATACATGATCTTCCAAGAATGAATTGTTCTTACCCCCATTTCATGTGTAAGAGGAATGCCTCCTAGGCCCCAAACCTCTCCCAAACATTGTTCTTCAGCCTGTCCTGATGGAGAAAGTATTTCACACTACCTAGACACAGGATACAAAAATTGCTTTTCCATAAAAGCATAAAATAGAAATACAAGGGTATAAAAGAAAGGGCCTAAAAAGTGCAGTATGAACATAATGGTAACAGCTAAAGAATAAAGAGAAAGAAACAGAAAAAAAAATTGAAGCAATAAGGAATGAAAAATTTCCCCAAATTAATGAGACACCAAAGCACATATCCAGGAATCTCAGAGCTTGCCAAGCAATATAAACGCCCCAAAATTCATACCTGAGCATATTATATTTAAACTAGAAAAAAATTAGACAAAGAAAAAGCCTTGAAAGGAGTTATAGGAGGAGAAAATCAACACCTAATTATAGAGAAACATTTATATGAACTAAGTCAGACTACCTGAAGGCTTCCTCTGCAAATATGCACCTTGGTCTCCACAATACTTTATCTTAACCCAGACACTTCCTTTCTACCAATTCCAGGTCTTTACCTAAACTCAAGCAACTGTCAACCAGAAAAATTTTAAATCTACCTATAGCCTGGAAGCCCCACTTCTAGTTGTTTCACTTGGGACAACTTCAACTGAACCAATGTATTTTTTCATTTCTAAAGCTTTATTATTTTACGTTTTTAAAGTCATACAGCTGTGCATCCCTTGATGAGAATTCATCTGACAAATGCATCACTAGTAGACTTCCTTATATGAAAACATCATAGAGTATACTTACCAAACCTAGAGAGAATAGCCTACATACCTAGGCTATATGGTACGGTCTATTGCTCCTAGGCTACAGCTCTGTACAGCATGCCACTGTATCAAATACTGAAGGCAGGTAACACAACGGTGAGTATTTGTGCACCTAAACATATCTAAACACAGAAAAGGTACAGTAAAAATACAGTATTGTAATCTCACACTTCTGTGGTCCTATATGCAGCCATTCATTGACTGCCGTGTTGTTATGTAGCAAGTGACTGTATTTAAGTTACTTGCCCCCCAAAATGATAGGGCAGATATTTCCTGCCTGGCCTGTTTTAATGCATGGTTGTCTCATCTCAGGCTCCGGTATTCCAAAAGAGAAGTTTGAATCAATGTCCTACTATTACAAACTCCTCAACTACCATTAGAGTGACCTGAAAAAGAGTTTATTCACTTTCTGAAGCGATAACTTGGGCACTGACCAATCTCGTTTACAAAGTGCAGTAAGTTACTGCTACTTACTGAGCCTCCTGCTAAACTGGAACCAACCCTGCCCCGCATTTCACCTATAAAGACGCTGCTGATGTGGACCTGGGTTGCTGAAGATATGGAAGTTCTTAATTTTGAGAGCAGATGTTAACAGAAGACAGGTCACCTGGACTTAACAATTTCATTTTGATCCATGCTCTCAACTTAAGTCAACCCTCTAGAGGTTTCTCTTAGCTCCTATTGGTCATAGGTAGAACAAAGTCCCTGGTTTCCTATTCTTGCAGACACAGTTATTCCTCAAAATGTTTCCCAAAGACAGCTTTCCCAGGAAGCTAATGAAACTTAAATTCACAGCCCATCACTTGTCCTCACAGGACCCTTCCAAGGCCTAGGAGGGGCCCTAGCAATATGTTTCCATCATCATTTTGTCTCTTCCTTCAAGAGGACCTGTCAAATTACATAAGCTCCAAGTGCAGCAGAAATGGATCCTCCCCTGCCATTTTCCTCCCCAACTGGTAGCTGTCAGGCACCCAAGCAGCAGGTGGGATGATCTTGTGGGTAATGGTGGTTCTGCTACCCACAGTTCTGGTATATTTGGCCACACTGGAAGAAGAATTTGAGTTGTTTTTGCTTTAAAAGATGAACTTAATATAATAACCAAATTAGGATATGAGGTCTGAGAAAAGGATGTTTGATTTATAAAATTATTTATATGAAATGTTCCACAATGTTAATTACACATTATCTCCTCTTTATTGAAAAGAATAGAGTTACATTAGGTAAGGTCTCTCTTATACGGCATGATACATAATAACCAATACCCCTTAGAACAGTGGTTCTTAACTAGAGGTGATGTTGTTTCCTAGGGGATACTTGGCAATGGCTGAAGACATTTTGGATTGTCACAGCTTGGGGAGTGGGGCAGTATGTGGTACTCCTGGCATCTTGGGGCTAGAGGCCAGGGATGCTATTAAGCATCCTACAATGCACAGGATGGCCCCCATAACAAAAAATTATCTGGCCAAAACATCCATAGTGCCCAGGTCGAGAATCACTCCTTAAAATAACGAACACCTACAGCTAAAGAAGCAAGGATTCTCTCTGCAAACGATAAAGCTTTAAACTTTGGAGTAAAATGTATGATGGCCAAGCTGAGAGGTGGCTTAGAGAGAGCCACTGTCTGACTTCAAACACCACATCATAATAAAAAGCAGTGAAGCCTGTGACTTACATGAATCATGGGACTGCAAGGACCCTTACCAGGAGTGGCTAAGTGAGAAGGTGGTGGTTTCAAGAGCACCAGGAAAGACACGTTGCCTCCTAAAATACTTCCAAAGCCCACTTGTCTGTGCCTGATACCCTATCACAGTGAACACAGCCTTTCATTCCATAATGAGGCTCAGAGAGAACACAGTGACCCACATTCATATTCAAGAGGAAGTGACTCATGACAGACCGGTTTTCCCGAGACCAGTTTTCATACAGTGAAAGGTTCTGAACAGCTGAAAATGATGGAGAGGAAGAGAGGACAGCAGGCCCTGATGTGGCCGGGAAGGGGTGAAGAAATGGGCAGTAAAGGTCACTGAGGTAAGTGTCACGTATTCTACCAAGTCTTCCTCCCTCAGCCTGCAAGGAGAGAAAGATGCAGAGGAAAAAAAGAAGTCACGTTCTTGGCCATGAAGATTACAGTCAAGTTCAGCTGAGGCGAAAAACTCCAGGAATGCTTGGAAGAATGGCAGACGCGCACTCAGTGCTGCCCACAGCCAGGGCAGGAGACGAGGGCCCTTGCCAGCTGTGGGGTCATGCTGAACCTCCATCGGTTCTGGGTGACACCCCCTACCTGACACCTAGCATAGGCCTTGACACATAGTAAAACGCTCGGTCAGTGCCTGTGTGCTGAGTGAATGGAAACTATTTCGGAGGAAGATCTGTCACATTCCTAAAATGCTCTAAAGTCGGTTTGTTTTCCCTGACACATTTGCTAACACTGTTTTCCTCAATTTGGGAGGAAAGTCTTTGTTAGTTTTCTTTGCCTAACTGAATCCTATTTCATCTTGCAAAGCCAGTTTGTTTTCTCTGTGACTTCTATTTTATTTTATTTTTAAAATTTATCTATTTGAGACAGAGTCTTGCCCTGTTGCCCAGGCTGGAGTGCAGTGGTGTGATCTCGGCTCAATGCAACCTCCACCT
>PVKP010017303.1:0-46437 GCA_004027715.1 Plecturocebus donacophilus
TGAAGCACAGCTTTAAGTCATTTCATTCTCTGATTGGTATATAGTAATTTGGCATTTCTAATACAACTATGTACCCCTTCTGTCCCTGAAAGAGAAAAAAATGAATCTGTTTTGGAGGAAGATACCATCGTTGCAGACTTCAAATTATCTTTCATATATACATAGTATCTAGCATATATATATTCATATATATATATATAGTGTCTAGTATAAATTTTTAAATGACTAGACATTTGAAGATAAAAAACAATGTGAACAAAATCTATGAGAAACAAAACATAAAGAACAGATTGCAAAGGCTTACAGATAATACAGTTTTCAGATACAAATTTTAAACTAATTATTATTCTGTTCAAGAAAATAAACAAAATCATTAGAATTTAAGAACTGAACATTTTAAATAATCTAACAGAATTTTTTAAAATAAAAATATAAAGACTAAATTGACAATTTTATAAATATATTTACTAGTAAATTTTACATAATAAAGGAATTCATGAGTTGGGGTAATCAGAGAAAACATTTTAAATAAGCACAGAGGAAAACATTAAAATGTGAAATACTGAAAGAACATAAAGGCTCATTCAAAGATATGCAAGGAATTCCAAAGGAGAAAAGACAGAACATAAAATATAAAGCAATAGTTGAATAAACAATAGCTGAAAATTACCCAAAACTGATGAAAAAAAATCAAACATCTGATTTAAGAATTCTCAGGCAAGATAAATATAAACAAAACTAAAACTAAACATGTAATTATAAAACTACAGAAAATCAAAGTCAAAGATAAAATCTTACATGTAGGCAGAAAGGGAAGAAAAATCACATTGAAAAGAACATCAAAAGAAGTTAAATTTGCAACAAACACATTGGGAGCCAGAAGACAATATTATATACTTTTGGGTCCTTTGGGACTCTGTGCAGGAGAGAGGCAGGGGTGGGGAGATTGCTAACAAACATTATACCTGCAAAAATACCCTTCAAAAATAGAACAGAAATGTTTTGGAATTAGATAGCAGTGGTGATTGCACAGCATTCTGAATATATTAAAAGCTACTGGGATATTCATTTTAAATGGTGAATTTGGGCCTGGCATGGTGGCTCACACCTATAATTCCAGCTCTCTGGGAGGCCAAGGAGGGTGGATCACTTGAGGTCAGGAGTTCAAGACCAGCCTGGCCAACATTACAAAACCCTGACTCTACTAAAAATCAAAAAATGACCCAGATGTAATGGCACACACCGATAATCCCAGCTACTGGGGAGATTGAGGCAGTAGAATTTCTTAAACCCGGAAGGTGGAGGTTGCAGTGAACCAAGATGGCACCACTGCACTCCAGCCTGGGTGACAGAGTAAGACCTTGTCTCAAAAGAAATAAAAAATAAAAATAAAATAAAATGGTGAATTTTTTGTTATGTTTATTTCACCTTTAAATTTTTTTTAAAAAAGTTAAAATTAATCTCCAATAATTAAAATTAGAAAGGTTTCATTATCAGCAAATTCATATTAAAATTATTTCATTATCTAAACAGATTCAGTAATAATATCTGTAATTCAATGACTGTTCATGATGTGACCTTTCTGCACAGTAGAAAGAAATCTCCCTAAGGAAGAGTAACATCATGCTAAATGGGAAAATGTTGAAAGCATTTCCTCTGAGTTTGATAAGGAAACATCATTGTAATAGAGGTTACAGTCAAATAAATTCAAGAACAGAATATAACTATAATGCTACATAGACATTTAGTTGAATTTTTTAATTTTTGAAAGCAAGTCTCAAATTACAGTCACTAGAGCAACTTGTGAAGTGTTTATGTTCATTAGTAAGAATAATTAGTAATGTCTCAAGGTACTTATATCCACTTTTGAAGCTATACAATTGAAAAAAGTAAATGTGAAAGTAGACTTTTGGATTTAATGGGGAGGAAAATGATAGGTAATCTTTTTTCGTTAGTATACACATGAAAGTGTTTAAAAAGAGACAAATTTCATTTGCAGTGTATTTACTTGTCTGACAGACTTAATAAGTAGATAAAATTACATGATATAAAATTTATACTATGTCTAAATTTATGTTATACATTTATATATAATTTATATCATGTAATTTATATATTAATATCAGATTTATATTGGTATTAATTTTGGAAGAGAGAGGGGAAGCCATTGAAATTAGTTTTTAATTTTTCTTAGTTTTTAATTTTTAATCTAATCTTTAAAAATTGTACATACAAAAGCTAAATTAATAATCTCATTGTAATGAGAAGGCGTGTTTCCTTTGAAAACATATGGAGTATGAATGCATTTGCTTTATATGACTCCCCTTTATTCTTGATGAAAGCTTAATTAGATGTTCAAATTTGTATCAAGCTCAAAGTGATAACTCTTAGACATTAGAAAATTTTTAATCATTAATGAACTTTAGCAAATTTGATACATTTAAAAAAAATTTTAACAAAAAAGTTTTCAAATATTAAAACATACGAGAAGTCCATCCAAAATAACTCTATATCAGGAGTGAGGATTTATGAAAATGAGTACACCCAGACCAGTCACTTTCATGCCTTCACGTCGCCATCTCCCTTGGAATTGCAATGTAAGGAGAGAATATTCTTATGCTAATGCTTCTTTCAAGATTGTATAGGGGAATTTGGAACCAGAGAAATTTCTTCATAGTACAGCAGCAAATGAGTTTCTTGGGACCTCTTTTGTGGATTTATATTTTTCTCTTTCTCTAAAATTACTTGCAGGGATACAAATTATGTCCAAACATGAGCTCAGAAGCCAAAAACAAGTACACCTATGAGAAGTACAATTCTTATGAAAGAAGAGCAACAAAATGGACAAACACCATACATAATGCAAAATTTCTAGAAAAAAATTGGTCAAGGGTTTTTAATAAAAATAATAAAATATCCTAAATCATATTAGAAAATATATAGTAATACACTTATGATGTGTAATAGTAGTAACATGTGAAGTCAAGATCCCTTCCAGAATAATAACTGTAAAAGATGTAAAGAAGTATAGCTTTGAGCTTTCCATTGTTGCTATACTCTAAAGCAGGCTAGAAGATATAAAAAAATAGGTATTGAATGAGTTCATTTGTAGTGTTTACTACAAAAAAAATCAGCTGCAGAGTGGATAAATAACTTCTGGTGTAGTCATATGCTATATTAATACATAGTATGGTAATAAATTATATATTCATACATCAAGTGGATTAATCTTCAGAATAGAATGATAAAAGGAAAAAGCAAGTCAGAAGATTTGATATGATATGATTTTTGTAAAGTTCAAAACCATGAAAAAGCAAACAACATGCTGGTTACAAATACACCTATATGTGGTAAAAATATTTTTAAAAATTGATTGAATAATAGGCTTAGTGAATATTTACCTCTATGAGTTGGAAAAGAGAATGGGATCTGGAATGGGACTTCAGAAGCCTCAAAATTTTAATGGTTTTCTGCTATTTTTTCCCTAAGGTAGATAGTGAGTGAACAGGTGTTTGTTTCATTGTTATTCTCTATATTTGAATTATATGCTAAATATGTTATTTTGTATATATTCCATTTTCATAGAAAAAATTTGGAAAGGAAAAGAAAATGTTTTCTTTTTCTTTTCATTTTCTTTTCGTTTTCTTTTTTCATAGAAACAAAATTGTTTCTATGAAAAAAGAAAAGAAAATAAATAGTCATGATAACTAGAAAATTAGTATGTAAATTGTTTAATTACTGGAGGAGTGGGGAAGCTTAAAGAAGTCACTCAATCTCGCAAGTTCAGGAGAACAAATCTGAAGAATGAACAGATGAATGTAACGTCAGCAAGTGGAAAGAGAACGTGCACACTTGGAAAAGGGAACCGCTCTGTAGGAAATGGCAAGGAAACTGGTAGTTTTGCTCCAGAGGAGAGGGAACCACATATGTGAGGTTAACCTAAAAACACAAGTGCCAGCCCAAAGTAACCTCAATGCCCCGTTAATGAGTTCATGAGGGTTACTTTTGTTCTCTATATAAAAAGAACTGGGAGTCTGTTAAAGATTTTTAGAAAAACAGTGTATCCTCAATACATTATGGTGGAAAGCTAAACTGTCTTTCCTGAGGAAGATGAATTGCAAAGAACAGACAAGAAATAGACAGGAGAGTAAAGGTCCTGAAATCATGGAGTCAAGACTTGACTGTTACTTTCTGGCATTTAATGCGTGCATTGATTTTTGGCATTTATGCTTAGACCTTGTGAAGAAAATGCATTTCTGCAGTGTGACTTACTGTGTACCTTTGCTTCATGGCTACAGGCAGTTGGTCTGCATTTTACTTGCTTGTAGTCCAAATGTTTATTGCAGTAAACAGACATTATTGGTTTCTTTCCCCGGAAAGCACAGAGAAAAAAGGCTAACATAAATAAACAAAACAAAAGTCGGGTAAGGAAAAAAGAGAGAGAAAGATAAAGAGGAAGGGAGAGAGATAACACAGTAGAGAGGGTGTAAACAGTAGGCTGGAGACCAGAAAACCAAGTTCAGAGAAGCTGGCTGGTCGTAAGCAAACCACCTAACCTTTCTTGCCTTCAGCTTTCTCATCTGTTAAAAAAAAGTTCAGCTAGATGGGACCCAAAGTCCCTTCAGATAAGTGTGCGGCATTGTTCTATTACATTTTATGATTCCATTACAGAGGTTACAGTCATTCTTAGAGAGCTTTCTTTGAAGATACTGAAAAAGAAAAGAATTCAAAAACGTTTAAGCTGTATTACGTAATTATATATATATACAGAGAGAGAGAGAGAGAGAGACATACATTTCTTTAGTTTTAGAGTTTTACATTTTTTCAAGAGCTTAATTTGGATTTAGGAACAAAATGAGGACATTAATGACCGCTCCAGCGTCCTAGCAAATGTTTATTCCTTTGTTGATAGAGAGCAAGAGGAGAAATCCAGTGACCTGCCCAGCACTGCTCATTATCACATGCTGTTTTCAAAACCAGAATTTATTTATCTTTTTGCCTTTGCTGTTTTAAAATGATGGTATTTTCAACAACACACACAGGGCTTTAATTCTGTAAAGATTTGCCTTTTTAAGGTACCCAATTCTTGATCCCTAATAAGTATTTCAAAAAGAATGACTGTCCTAAAAAGCAGCAGAGCAATTAGAAGATGTGATGGTTAAGAAATTTAAATTAATAAAAATGAATATCATTAATAAGCTAATAATGGAATTACTATTATAGTAATCACAATTATAAAGGATAGGGAAATAAGAAGGCTATTCATAGAAAGTCAGTATCGAGTGGAGTAACTTATTTTTGTCTTTTCATTTCAACTCAGAAGCAGAGAAAAATAATGGTTGTCTGGTCTAATGTATCTTTGTTTATATATTTTATGTTTCCTTACTATAGTATCTTTTCTACTGGAGTCTTGCTAATAAATTTAAATAGGTAAAAAAAATGATAATAGAGTAAATCATCAAGTGTGATTTAAGATAGCAAATATTTGGGAGAGCCTATTTCAATCAAAAATTTTGCTTAAAATTTTGGTACATTAGCATAATTAATTAAACTGATGACAAAGATTTTCTCCTTGACCAAACTCTAGCCAGGCTCCTCTGAACATTTGCTTGACTAGGCCTCAGTCTTGACCTATGAAAACTTGATCAAACACTAACATAGTTTCCAGTAGTGAGGTCACTTTTCTAGCATGATCCTAGCCCCATTTATACTCCCTACTTGTCAGGGAGTGGTGGCTCATGCCTGTCATTCCAGCACTTCAAGAGATCAAGGCAGGCAAATAACTTGAGGTCAGGAGTTCAAGACCAGCCTGGCCAATGTGGTGAAACCCCATGTCTACTAAAAACACAAAAATAAGTTGGGCGTGGTGACACATGCCGGCAGTCCCAGCTACTCAGGAAGCAGAGGCAGGAGAACTGCTTGAACCCAGGAGGCGGAGGTTACAATGAGCTGAGCTCATACCACTGCACTCCAGCCTGGGTGACAGAGAGAAACTCCATATCAAAAAAAAAAAACGAAAGAAAAAGAGTGTGTAACTGAGGAAACTCAAGAATTTACGGCCAAAAGAACTTACTGTTTGTTACTCCAAACACTTGAAAATAAAACTCCTGTTTCCCAGTCTCCATGGCTAGCAAACCCAAATGCGTTTCATGTGAACCAATCCCTCTTGCTGTTTTTGTAGCTTACTTTCTTAACTCTGTGAGTGCCTATCCACTCCTCTTCCTATTCCTTCATTCTCTCTTTAAAATGTCCACCTGTGTGCAAATTTGAGATTCTTTTCCCTATTGCAAGAGTATAGTACTCATTAAAAATCTGTCCTTACCTCTCTGACTAGCATCTGGTTTTTGTATATCTTTGACATAAATAAATTCTCACTGTTTGATGAAGAAATTAAGCCAGAAAAGTAAGTTAGCAAGATGACAGAGTTAGTAAGTGGTAGGATCAAAATTTTAATCCAAGCCAGTTTACTAACTGCTATATTTCCTTGCTACCTATTCGGATATACATGTTCAGGTTTTCTGAAAATATTTTATCTTGAAGTTTAATCAGTATTATAACACCTAAAATAGGAGATATAGATTTTTGAAAACACATATGTCATTAGCATTTACATTTGAGGAATTTAATTTCTGTTTAAAATTGCTTTAGAATTGAATTCATAAAGGAAACTATGAAAGCTTAAAAACAGTTCTATGTAAACTAAAGATGTACAAGACAATATATTAAATAGAATATTGATGTGGTATGATTCTTGGATTATTAATGGAGCTGATAATTATAGAAAAATGTTTTCTTCTATAGAGTTTCAACTAGATGTTTATAAATTTTCTTAGTGGAAGTTAAAAGTGGAAACAGTATAGGCTTGAAAATCACAGTCACTGAAGTTCTAATCAAGCCTCTGCATTTATTAGCCATGCCACCTTGAGCAAGTAACTTAATTCTCTGGGTCTCAGTCTCTTCTGCTGCATAATAAAGACAGCATTGTGGGTCCCAGCACGGTGGGTCACACCAGCACAGTGGCCTAGCACTTTGGCAGGCCAAGGCAGGAGAATAACTCGAGCCAAGGAGGTCAAGACAAACCTGGGCAACATGCCAAAACCCTATATTTGCCAAAAAAAAAAAAGTACAAAAATTAGCCAGGCATGGTGGTGTGCAACTGAAATCCCAGCTACTTGGGAGGGTGAGGTGGGAGGATGACTTGAGCTAGGGAGGTGAAGGTTGTAGTGAGTTGAGATTGTACCACTGCACTTGAGCCTGGGGGACAGAGGCAGACTCTGTCTATAAATACATAAATAAAAAAGTAAATAAATAACAAAAATAAAGACAAAATTGTGGTAGATGAAATGCTAAGATGGCCCCCAAGATTTCCAGACCCAAATATACATGCTTTACATAATCCCACTTTCTTTTTATTGCAGGTGGGACCTACAAATATGATACAGTATCATTCCTGGCATTAGGTTTTATTATATGGTAAAAGTGATAATATTTTACAGATGTAATTAAGGCCCCTAAAAACTTTAATTTGAATAATCAGTAAAGATATTATTAGGAAGCTGGCAATTCTTAAAAGGGGATTTTCAGGTCAGAGACAGAAGTCAGGAAGACATGCTCCTAGTGCCCTTGAAGAAGTAAGTTACTGTGTTGTGAGAGTATCTACAAGTGGTTGACTTGATGGAGTTTGAGAGCAGCCTCCACCTGGCAGCCAGCAAAAAAATGAGAACGTAAGTTCTACAACCACAAGAAATGAATTCAGCCAACAATCAGATTTAGCTTGCAGGAAGCCTTCCAAAGTAAAAAAAGATTACATTCCTCGCTGAAAACTTGATTTCAGCCACCTGATGAGACCATGAGGCCAGGACCCAGCTAACCCATACTCAATCTCCTTTGATTGCTGAATCACCCCTTTGGTGCCCGTCATAGTACTAGAAATGCACTCCCAGATTACAGAGCATTCATTCTTTTAAACGTTTCATTTTTTTTCTCTTATAATAGAGGGAAAAGTAAATTACAAAGTTCCATTTTAATTGCCACCATTTTTAAAGTTAATTTCAAGACTATTTGGAAAAAATAAAGCTTCACTATTGTCATAAATTCCTCAGTTTCTCTTTTATTCTACTTAAGATTTTCATATTCAATTTTAAATATTAAAAGAATTTTTCATATACAGCAATCTTTTTAAAGCCATAGTCATGTGGATGGGTGATCTCTGCTGCACAGCAGCATTTTAGTTAGAATCTCTCAGCTACAAATTAATGAATACTTAACTAAAGTGGTTTAGACAATAATTATATTTATTTACACTATACAAAAAAAGTTAAAAATAGACTTTGATTTGGCAGTCAGAAACTAGATTCTTTTGAATTTCTGTTGTGCCATTATCAGTTGCTGGTAATGGTTTTTCTTGGCATAAAATGGCAGTTGCAATACTAACCACCATATTCTTAAGTGGTAACCCCCTTAGGCAAGGAGGAAATGAGTGATGGCATAAAGGCCTTTACTATATGCTGTTCTTTCTTTTATCATAAGTTAAACCTTGACAAATTAAAAAAAAAGGGCACTCCAGCAAGATTCCCATTTTAGCTAAAATGCGATTCCAAAGTTCTTGGCAAATAATGAGACTATGGTTGGCATGGACCAATACAACTTATTCCTGGAGCTAGACATGGTTGCCACTCAAACACATTCAAAGGTCTCAACTGAGAAATATGGAGAATTGGCTATTGCCGCGACTAACAACAATTATTACCGAAAAAGGAACTTCTATCAATGTTATGCAAAATGAGGCTGTTTTGGGTCACTATTTGCCTTTCACTAGGGCTTGGAACAAATTTTATAAAATTCTATGATGATGTGGGTTAAGGAATGGCTTTACTGGGAAAAGGAGAAACATAAAGCTGAGTCTGTAAGGTAGGTGAAGGTAAATATTCTATATTCTCTAATTTTTTTTCACAAAATGCTATATTGAGGCCTGAAATAAATTACAAGTTTCTATTTCAGTGAAGAGATCCCATTACCCCATGACTCTTTATTCTTATAGTTAGTTAAAAGATGCACATACTTCATGGACAACAGGGCTCGGGTCTCCACTTTTAGAGGAGTTTTATAGGAATGACATAAAGACAATGCTGCCTGAAGACAATGGATCTTATAAAAACTTGTAATCTATTTGTCAAGAGGAGGCCATTGCTCCCATGGAAACTTGGATGGGGTGCAGCCCTTCCAATAGAAAAATTGAGCAGAACTGCTTCAGCCAGCTCATGTTTCAGGCAATTCAGAATGAAAATATATCATTTTCAGAAAATTCTTCCCCATGGTCTCATCAGATATAAATTTTTCCAACATGAGAATTGACCTGTCCAGTTGCTGAATAGGCAGAGAATGAGAGTGGTGTTACTTTTTATCCCTTTATCCTAATCTTCTGTTCCCTGTTTGACTTTGGCGTACAATTAATTGGAGTTCATCTCAGTTAGTTCAGGTTGCCATAATATAGCGTATATACAGTCACAAAGTACACACAGTCATCTCTCAGTATACCTGGGGGGCTGGTTCCAGGACACTCCCACTATCTCCACTAGTATGCGTATATCCTCAACTCTGCAGTCACTCAACCCTGGAGAACCCACATATATATAAAGTGGGCCCTCAATATATGGGGGTTTTGCATTCCACCAATACTGTATTTTTTCATCCACTTTTTGTTGAAAAAAAAATTCATATATAAATGGATCTATATAATTCAAACCCATGTTGTTCAAGGATCAACTGTTTAAGAAGACTGGAAAGTTGAAGGTCAAGGCGCCTGTTGATTAGCTTCCTGGTGAGGGTCCTCTTTCTAGTTTGCAGACAAGCATCTTGCTGTTCCTCACATGGAGGAGAAAGAGAACATCTCCTGTTTGTGTTATAAGGTCACTAATACCGTTAATGAGGGCTCTACCTTCATGATCTAGTTACCTCCCAAAAGCCCCACCTCCAAATACAATCATGTTGGGGATCAGGAAATCCACACACGAATTTTGGGAGGACACAAGCATTGACTTCACAGCAGAATTTGTTATTCTCCTTGGGAGTGAGTCAGATTATCTATTTTTGTTTTGTTTTGTTGTGCTATTGTTGCTTAATAAGTTCTGTGAAGATAGAAAAGTTGAACTTTGTCTCCATTAGTCACCTCAAAGCACAAGTGAGCATGGGTTAAGTATCACCCAGGACAAAGCCAGTGTCTCTCTTGGCTCATTTAAACATAACCTGCCACTTTCACACTAAGGTTAAGGTAGTGAAAGAACAGGGATTTATTATTTCTTCTTGCCCTTACTCACGGATTTCCTAGTATCTTGTGACCCTGCAAAGGGTCCAGAGCCTTCAGTACCTCAATCAGCAGTAATCATTGATATGGTTTGGCTGTGTCCTCACCCAAATCTCATTTTGAACTGTAGTTCCCATAATCCTATGTCATGGGAGGGGCTTGGTGAGGGGTAATTGAATTATAGGGGTAGTTTCTCCCATGTTATCTCTTGAGAGTAAGCTCTCACAAGATATAATGGTTTTATAAGGGGCTTTCCCCTTTATTCAGCTCTCATTCTTCTCTTTCCTGCCATCATGTGGGAAGGACATGTTTTCTTCCCCTTCCACCATTATCTTAAGTTTCCCAAGGCCACCCCAGCTGTGCAGAACAGTGAGTCAATTAAACCTCTTTCTTTTATAAATTATCCAGTCTCGGGCAGTTCTTTACAGCAGTGTGAGAACTAACTAATACAATCATCAACTCAATCCATCTTAAAGTACCAGGTGTTGGTAATCTCAGGAATGTAGTGGTGGAAAGCACATGATACATTTCTCCCCATCATAAGAGTCACAGCCAGTACTCCTATAAGAACAGGCAGGCTAATAATAAAAGCATAACAAATTTATTTAAAATTGTATGTGCCAGGGAAACCTTCAGAATGAGGACCCAAAGATACAAAGAAAACTATCCATTTTTATGCTTAGGTTTGATGAAGAATGGATAGCTATGTAAAAATATTAATACGATGGGACGAAAGGGTGTAATGTAATGCTCATAGACTGGGTTGGGAAACCAGAAAGGATATGAGTTTAGATTCTTCTTGACCTCTCTGTATAACATTACTTTATCCTGAGAATGGGGTAAGACCCATCTGGAACAAGGGTCTCATGACTCATTATCAGGCAAGAGTAGGTCAGAGAATTTCTTTATAGAAAGCTCCTAGACAGACAGAAGTTTAATAATGCTAGTTTGTATGGCTGGCTTTAGAGGAAATGGGTTGTAGTTTCTATGACTTGCTTTGAATAAAAGGAATTCTGGTTTCTATGACTGGTTTTGGGAGAGGATGAGAGGCAAGAGTCAGAAGGGCAGAAGAAGGTCAGAGATCTTGTTTCTGAGGCCGCTTCTGAGGCTTTCCAACATCTTTTAATTCCCAAGGGGCCATACTTTGGGGTACTATATTCTGAGCCTCAAGGATCCACTGCTACTGACACAGGGAATGATTTCTGAAGTCACAATTACTATCGTGGTGTCAAGCATTGATGACACTGCTGTCTGTGTTGGTCAGAGCAGTGGTCATCACTTCTATCCCCTAAGGCATTACTGGTGTTGATGATTCCGGCCCCTGAGGTGCCAGTGGACACATAGAGGCTATAAATGTCAAGGTTCGGGTGCTAATTTTTATACAAAAGCCAATGACCCCTTGCTGTTGATTTTTCTACACAAATTCTACAAATATCTGTTGTGACTCAAGTCCTAAACCTTTTTATTTCACACTCTGCTTTTTCTGTGCAATTCTATCGTCTTAGTTTTTGCAGTAATGAACAGAAGATAACGAGTAAATTGCCCTTTTCTATCATTGTAATACTCTCTCTACAACGATGACCTATCTGCTTCAACCAGCTTCCTTTACAATGAGTTCTTTATAGAAGTTTCCTCATTGTCTCATAAACGCCTGCCTTAAATCAAAATCACGAGTCTTCCAAATATGCCTGAATGATAGGATAAACACAGCATATGCTCCATTTAATATCCTCCCTCTTTCCTTCTCCTGACATGAGAATCTGGAATCATTATCCCTTTTTATATTTTCTATTTTTATCTGTTTCCCTGTGATGATTGCCTGTGAAGATCCTTAAAAGTAGATAAGCTTAAGTGATTATTTCTAAGAACATCAACCAGAGAATGACTTTAATGCTCCCCATATGTATTTCTTGCATTGCTTAAATATTTTTAAACAGTAAGTCCCATTTTTTATAGTTTAAAAAAATATTAAAGATAAACAAAAACACAAAGGTCAAATATCTAGAAAAAAAGAGAAAAAAAGTGTTTACAAAATAGGCAGTTCAGTGACAGCTACTGAGATAAAAGAAAGGAGGCTGAATGTTGGAACTAAACAGAGATTCTTCCTAAGAGATCTGAGCAGAGGTCTGTGGTCGGTTGGCAGAAGTGCCCCTGTCATTCCCCTACAGCTCCCTTCCCACCTCTTCAGCTTCAGTCTTTTTACACAGTTTTCAAAGTCCCTATATTCTGTGACTAGTATCTTAATTCTGTCCCTGTGTTTTGTTTTTATTTTTTATTACTTTTATTTTTCACTTTTAGAGACAGAGTCTGACTCTGTCACCCAGGCTGGAGTACAGTAGCATGATCTCAGATCACTTCAGTCTCCATCTCTCAAGTTCAAGAAATTCTTCTGCCTCAGCCTGCCCAGTAGCTGGGATTACAGGTACTCGCCACCACGCCTGGCTAATTTTTTAATTTTTTATAGAGACGAGGTTTCACCATGTTGGCCAGGCTGGTCTCAAACTCCTAACCTCAGGCGATCTGCCCACTTCAGCCTCCCAAAGTCCTGGGATTATATAAGTGTGAGACATTGCACCTGACCCCTGTGTTCTGCTTTTTACATGTATCTGGATGAACCCTGAAACCATATTGCAATGAAGAGAATGCAGTATTCCAACCTCATGTGAAACTGTAAGTAAATATCATTTCCTAGAACAATATGTTCAGGGAACACGATTAATTCACACACACACATGCACACAAATGCACACACGCACACAAATCACAGAATGGCAAATTGACCTGAGTTTTCTGCCTTCTACTGAAATCCTGTTTGCCCTTGCAATTTGATAAACATTATGAAAGAAAATGAGGAAGAGACTCTGACAGTCAAATTAACTGGAAGAAAATCAAAATATGCTAGAACTAAAAGGAATCTTAACACTTTAAGTACATTACATGAACATCCTCAATTAATCACTCTCTAATCCACACTCTGCCATATGATGTGGCAGTTCGTCTTCCATGAAAGAAACAGAGGTATCCCTTGCTTTCGAGTTTGTCAAATGATCTGTTTTGGTAATGGTAAGTTAACAGAAGTTTGTGCTGTTGTACCTGCTCTCTTTTACATCTGCCATAGCAGGAGAAGAATAGCCTGGGCTCTCCTAGGAGGAGAACAGAGACACATGGAGCAGAGCCATCCACAGAAGTGCTCAGCCTAGATCAGCTGACCCTCAGCTGACCTTTAGATTTGTGAGTTAAGCAAATGCACATCACTATGTGGCACTGAGAAAGTGTAGTTGATTATTACACATCGTTTTTGTGGCCATAAATTAACTGGCACTGAGCCCACCAACTTCAATTCCTCTAATTTAAAGAGGATAAAATTGGACCCCAAAAGTGGAACAGACTCACAGTAGCGACAAGACTGAAAGTTAGGCCTTGAAACAGAACCATGAAGATCTGAGTTTTACCGTAGGCTCACATACTTGCTGGCTACATTAGCCTTAGAAAGCCATTTCACTTAACTGAATTTCACCCTGTTTTGTTTTTAAATGGGAATAATGAAATGGGAAAAGTTTCCGTATTGCCCTCTCAGGGCACATGACAGGGGTGTGACTTGCTTCTTCAGTGCCCCTCTACTCAAACCCCTTATGGGAGCATGCAGTCAGGAAGTTCATGGGGAACATTTTGGGCTCCAACCCCACCACAGCATCTAAGGTTGAGTGTTTACAGCTCCTGAAGCCACAGTCGGCTTGTGTTACAGTGTGCTCTTTCAGTTTTGCCATCTACAGGTAGCTTGTGCTAATCAGTTCAATTAGACCCTCCGGCTTATTACAAGGATGAGGGCTTTCTGTATCCCAGGTTCTTGCCTTTGCATACTGAAAAAATTGGATCACACATGGGCCTGGAGAAGGCTGCAAGTTTTTACTGAGTTGAGGTAGCAATCATCAAGGTGGATGGGGGAGCCAGAATGGGGATGGAGTGGGATGGTGGTCTTTCCCTGGCATCAGGCCACCCAGAGACTTGACACTCCTCTGACCACCCCTGGCCGAATCCCACCTTGTCCCACTGTTGATGACCTGTTGATGTCTGCTGGTGCCTGTTGGTGTGCTCTTCTGTTCCTCTACTCCTCTCGATTTCCAGCAACTTGTGTGTGTGCCCACCAGGGTCTTGGGGTTTTTATAGGTATAGGATGGGTTGTGTGACGGGCCAGAGTGGTCTTGGAAAATGTAACATTTGGGTGCAAAAACAGGAGTGCCTGTCCTCACTTAGGTCTGTGGGCACAGGCCTGAGGATGGAGCCCTCGCCAGGGTACCCACCCTTTTCTACCCAGCACTTCCCTGCTCCCTGCCGTATCAATAATACATACAGTACCCTGCATAAGCAACTACAAATTACATGACCTAAATAAGATAATCAATGTGAAAGCCCTTTGTGAAAAAGAGAGAAAGAAGCTAATGTGAGTTTAGTGCTTATTTTATGCCAAGTACATGATTAAACATTTATTAACATTACATCATTTTATCTCCTTTAGTCCTATTAATACCTGTCTATTAGTAAGGTGGGTGATCATTCATTTGGTCAACAACAGCTGAATATTACATGCTTACTCAGAGCCATTATTTAATGAATGAGTAAATTCAGGCTAAGGGAACTTAAGTAACTTAACAAGTAACTTAACTTACAGCACTTGGCATGATTTTATTAATCAGTAGGTAGCCTACTGATTGTAGCTCAGGAAAACTGTTAACCGTTACTGCATAAATACATTTTTGCTATTGGCAACCTAGAAATGTGACAAAGTTATTCAAATTAGAGTGTCTGTTTTTATGTCTTTTAATCTGAGATTGTATTAGAAATATCTTTGGTTTTGGTATCCAAGGTGTCATGATCCATAGACATATCTTTTGCCATTAACAGTCACTCTGGTCTTGAATTATAACTCCATTTCACCTGCACTAGAAGACGACTGCCCTTCTCTATGAGGTGCTCCTAAAGACATAAGGTGCATTTCAAATAAGCACCTATATTTTTATTCAAACTATACCAAACATAACTTCCAAAGTCGTTAAAAACAAATAAATTTAACTTCTCTGGATAAAAATTGTCTATTTTTTTAGGTATCCCTTAAGACCTTTCAAAATGAAATATATCAAGATATGCACCAGCAAATTGGGGGGAAAATATAAGAGAAAAACAATTTTTAGTTAACCAGTGATTATTATTTGAGGAAATAATAATCACTGGTTAACTAAATTTGAGAACTGGTCAGTTCTCAAAATTACTAGAATGCTTATTGGCAATACAGAATCATGCCTTGAGTGAGACTTAACAGAAAGCCATAAAAAGATTGAAAATTGTATGAGGGCACATAAACTCTCTGACTTCTTCTCAGCTTCAAGAGTATTGAGTTAAAACTCCTTCTCTATTACATGGTGGTTTTACATATGAGAAGAGCTTTTTGGAGACGAAATCTTATGCAATTTCTTAGGGTCTTCAGGCATTTTTGTTAATCCAGATTAAAGTAAATGACTCAGAATTTGAGAGGATTAAATACTATGATTTTATTCCACCTCAAAATCACTTCTCCAATAAAATGTATTTGACATAGATTCTATTAGCAGATCTTAAAACTTAACAATATTCTAAAGAAAATGAGGGAGGATCCTGGAAGGAGGTGATAGAACCCTGACAGAATCTGAGATGACTTGCCTCTTGGCTAGGTTTCATTCTGATTATTTTCATTGCACTGAGTCAAAACTTTCAGAACACAAAGAAATGAAAGGACAGGCAATGAGGGCTTCCTCTTCTCTCAATAAAGTTTTGTAAGTTCATTCTGCTCTTTATTTTTGAATAGAAGCCTTCAACTCAGAATTTCTGAACCAAAATTGACTGTGGACAAGAACATTACAAGCATTTTCCTTTATTTTCATTGTTGTAATGTTTTTTTTCATATTTTAGAAGGAAGCATGCATTTGGAAAAAATCTTAAATTGTTTAATAAGGTTAACTGACTTAATAATAATTACCTAGTTTAATAGTAAATACATATTTACTATTTACATATTTAGTATATGTAAAGTTGCATGGCAATCTTTCATTTCATGAAGGGAATATTAACTTAAAGGTCTTTTTTTTTTTTAAAGACAGAGTGTCTCTCTGTCTCCCAGGTTGGAGTGCAGTGGTGTGATCTGAGCTCACTGCAACCTCTGCCTCTTGGATTCAAGCACTTTGCCTACCTCAGCCTCCTGAGTAGCTGGGATTACAGGCATGTGCTACTATGCCCAGCTAATTGTTCTATATTTTTAGTAGAGACGGGTCTCGAAGTGCTGACCTTGTGATTTGCCTGCCTCGGCCTCCCAAAGTGCTGGGATTAATCAGGCATGAGCCACTGCGCCCGGCCTTAAGGTGCTTTTTAATTGGCAAAATATGCAGTATTTTCAGTAGAAAAATATTAATGTATACTGTAGAAGATGAAGCTGGCTTTGTGGTAGTATCCTACCTGCATTCTACATAAAATAAGCTTAAGAAAGTGCTTATTTATATCCTATCTGCATTTCAAACAATGCTTAAATCTATGTCAGGTTTAAGTCATAATGTATATTCACAAATCCAAAAGTGCTCTTAAAATGAATATTTATTTCAAATTGAATTCATCCCTGGGTAAAGTGAGTTTTGTGTTTGTTGTTTTTAATCCCTACCCAAATCAATTTCCTTTCTATTTTGGGGTCAGGAAGAGAAATGGGTAAAGATTTATAACTTTTAAGTGAGCTTTTGCTTAAGATAATAATAGTATCTACACCAAAACACCTTCTCTCATAGGCAAATTATTTATATCAATATGCATATGGTGGCATGATATTTTGAAATAGTGTCAGAGTCTCTTAATTTTTTTGTAATACTTGGCCTATCTTTCATTCATTCAAACACCTAAACTGTGCGATCTGCTTTAGGGTAATGATTTCATAAGTAGAGAAAAGAAATTTGAGATTTTAGGGGCAAAAAAGAGCCTAATCAGAGCCTTAATACATTTGAAACATGAAGAGTAAAACTCCCTTAGTTCCTCCTCCCTACCCTGATAGTCAAAGATTTGATTGGCATGGGAGTAGGGAGGTGGCACAGGTCAGGAACGAGCAACAAAGAGTAAAAGTGGAGAGGAATTAAGGAATAATTAGAAACTACAGTTCCCTGAGAAAGGTGGGTTCTGGTAGTCTGATAACTGAGGGGTACTTGAAATCCTGGTTTGTTTGGCGGTAACGATAGATGTACCTGCAGATCACTAAATTTATATCAACTTATTTTTTAAAGGCAGGGGAGAAAAGAACAAGTATTCTAAGAACCCACAATTTTTAATGCCATTGTGAGATTGAGACCCATGTTTGTGAAACACTCAGTCTCATCTGTCGTCCTGAGCTGCTCCAGAGGCAATCTCGGCCATGAAGGCCATAGCTAGTAAAAAGGAAGGAGACAGAGAATATAAGCCATTTGCAGCTTCTACTAAACTTCCTGGCAACTGGTCTGCAATACAGAGTCACATCTTGGTGTGAAAATGGAGGGATAATTTAACGAGAAAGCAGCAGCAGGCATAAATATTAAACATTAAAGAGGAAATTTACATTTTAAAGGGATTGGTAAAGCAATACGCACACAAGTGAAATATGCTGAAGCACTGCTAGGCAGGTCTGCGTTATGCCTCCCTTGGTGGTAATGTGAAGGTGCATATGTGCCTGACAACCAGGCATGTACTGACTTTGCTTATGCTGATTCTGGGCAAGAGCATGGAGTTCACTGCTCCAGAGAATCTGCTGAATAGCAATGGTTGATTGCCTCTTATAAAGCACAGATATATGACATGGCTTGCAGAAATGGATATGGGTTTGAAGAAGTAAAAGGGAAGAACCTTGTATTTTGTAATATATACCTTGCAAATAGTGCTTTTGTTTTTACAAAAATTCAAATGACTAAGATCATTTTTAATGGCACCAATAAAACTAACCTGGAGTTCTCTATAAAATCAATCTGCCTTCTTTCTGATCATAGAACCAAGTAAGACTATCTAACACATTAGCAAAGAGCTTGACAGCTCAGAATCACCTCATGTAAGAAGTGATATTTGAAACACACACTTGAAGAGGAGTGTACCTACAGATGGCTTTTGCAAAGAAAGTGGGAGCAGGCAATTATCAAAGAACTGTACCAACAGAGTGAAACATGCAAGAAAGACTTTATTCAAGACTACTACAGTACGAGGGGAGAGATTGAACTTAACTTTGTTAAATAAAAAGTGGGAGAGTGTTTAAGCACTCCAGTGAGCTACTGGAAAAGTCCTGGAGGACTTTAGGGTCACAGGAGAGCTGTTCAATGTGATTAGTACATCTGTGTTTGTTACTTGGTGCTTATGGAAGTTAGGCTCCTACCCTCCTTCAGAGACTAGGAGACAGGGACCCTATCTTTCTTGTTGATTGTTTTTCAAAGAGATATCTCCTAGGACCTCCAGAAAGACATTACTGAGTTGTGAAACTAGCAAGAGTTTAGGAGAAAATGTACATCACAAAGGGGCAGAGAAAGAATTTGCAATAAGTGTTCTAAAGTAAATGCTCCAGGGAAAGGGAGATAAGGAGCTTCTAGTCCGGAAGAAACCTGTTTTAAAGTTTAGCCAAGATAAAAGGAATGTTAAGGCTGCCTTCCTCAGAAGGTGGAGCTGGGTTTGGGATGGATTTGGAGATAGTGTCCCCTCCTAGCAGTAAGATGTAGCCCTGAGGACATGGGGACTCAGGACTGGCAGCATCCTCTTCGGTTATTGGGACTAGAAGAAAACAGCAGATGTCTGTTTCTTTTGGGGCTCTTTTCGGCGCTGGTAGGTTGGTAAATGTTTCCAGGAAAAAAAAAAAAAAGGTTATTTTGTAACATTTGCTAATGTCCATGGTTTAAATTGCTTTCACCATGGCTTATCTCAAGCTACCAACTTGATCACGTTGAAATGGGAGTTTGGGAGGATATATACACAATTGGCTCTTCCAAGGTAGTCTAGCCTACTCAAGCATGTCCCTACTTTTTAGCTATATGTACTAGAAAAAAATAGGAAGGGCAGATACTGAGAAATGAAAATAATGTATGCTAACAATCCAACTCCTAGTGAGATTTTAGGCAACTTTATGAAGAGAAGTTTAAGGTATGAATAGCTTACAAATTATAACAGACTTACTGACTTATAACACCTTATAAATTACAGCGGACTTATTTTCATTATTGAGTTCAGATGAAAAACCTGAGACCTTCACCTTCACATAACTAGTAAATAGCCATGCTGGTAAGCTCAACTATGAATAATATTCACAAACCCTTTTCCCAAGGCCCATATCCTCAAGAATGTGCTTTATTATTTCACTCAAGATCTCACGATTTCTACAGATTGAAAACTTCTTTTAACAGAAAACATTCGACTCTGTTAAAAATAATACGAACATTTTTCTGTGAGGTGCATCATTACTACATTACCTACCTTTGCGAACTAGCAGCAGATATTCTGATATTACTCAATAGGTTGAGGAGAAAAGTATAGGAAATCTTTATTATATTTTATTTATGTATGTATCTTTTTAGAATCAGGGTCTTACTCTGTTACCCAGGCTGGGGTGCAGTGGCACCCAGCTTACTGCACCCTCAAAATTCCTGGCTTAAGCAACCCTCTTGCCTCAGCCTCCCAAGTAGGTAGGACTACAAGTGTGTGTCTGTGGTTTTTTTTGTTTTGTTTTTGCTTTTGTTTTTGGTAGAGATGGGATCTCGCTATATTGCCCAGGCTAATTTCAGACTCCTGCCTTCAAGCAATCTTTCTGCCCAAGCCTCATGGATAGTAAATTTTAATAGTTTGATGCCATATTATAATAAGTGGGAAAGCAAATGCAAGTCTAAATGGAAGAGAAACAAAAATAAAGGCTTTTGGAAACAATAATCAGTAGACATTCATCTTTGTATTCTTAGTTTCTGCATGTTGCTTGATATGGTTTGACTCTGTGTCCCCAGTTAAATCTCATCTTGTAGCTACCATAATTCCCACATATTCTGGGAGGGACCTGGGGGAGATAACTGAATCACAGGACTGGGTCTTTCCTGTGCTAGTCTCATGGTAGTCAATGGGTCTCATGAGATTTGGTGGTTTTAAAAACAGGAGTTTCTCTGCACACACTCTCTCTTTTTGCCTGCTGCCATCCACATAAGATGTGACTTGCTCCTCCTTGCCTTCTGCCATGATTGTGAGGCCTCCCCAGTCATGTGGAACGGTAAGTCGAATCAACCTCTTTCTTTTGTAAATTGCCCCTTCTCTGGTATGTCTTTATCAGCAGCATAAAAACAGACTAACACAGTAAATTGGTACCAGTAGACTGGGGCGCTGCTGAAAAGATACCTGAAAATATGCAAGTGACTTTGGAACTGGGTAACAGGCAGAGGTTGGAATAGTTTGGAGGGCTCAGAAGACAGGAAAATATGGAACAGTTTGGAACTCCCTAGAGACTTGTTGAATGCCTTTGAAAAAATGCTGATAGTGATATGGACAATGCAACCCAGGCTGAAGTGGTCTCAGATGGAGATGAGGAACTTGTTGGGAACTGGATCAAAGACGATTCTTATTATGTTTTAGCGAAGACACTGGTGGCATTTTACCCCTGCCCTAGAGATTTGTGGAACTTACAACTTTAGAAAGATGATTTAGGGTATCTGGTAGAAGAAATTTCTAAGCAGCAAAGCATTCAAGAAGTGACTCAGGTGCTGTTAAAAGCATTGTTTTAAAAGGGAGCAGAGCATAAAAGTTTGGAAAATTTGCAGACTGACAATCCAATAGAAAATAAGAGAAACTCCCATTTTCTAAGGAGAAATTCAAGCCAGTTGCAGAAATTTGCATAAGTAACAAGGAGCTGAATGTTAATCACAAGGACAATGGGGAAAATATCTCCAGGTCATGTCAAAGACCTTTGTAGCAGTCCCTCCCATCACAGGGGGCCAGAGGATTTGGAGGAAACTGTGATTTCATAGGCCAAGCCCAGGGTCCCTCTGCTGTGTGATGTCTAGGGACTTGATCCCCTGTGTTCCAGCCAATCCAGACATGATTAAAAGGGGCCAAGATATAGCTCAGGCTGTAGCTTCAGAGGGTGGAAGCCCCAAGCCTTGGCAGCTTCCACCTGGTGTTGAGCCTGTGGGTGCACAAAAGTCAAGAATTGAGGTTTGGGAACCTCAGCCTAGATTTCAGAGGATGTATGAAAATGCCTCAATGCTCAGGCAGAAGTTTGCTGCAGGGGTGGGGCTCTCATAGAGAGCGTCTGCTAGGGCAGCACATACAGGAAATGTGGGATCGGAGCCCCCACATAGAGTCCCTACTAGGGCACCACTTAGTGGAGCTATGAGAAGAGGGCCACCATCCTCCAGACCCCAGAATTGTAGATCCACTGATAGCTTACACTGTGCACCTGGAATAGCCAGGAGGAAGGAGGTACACTGCAAAGCCAGCCCCTGAAAGCAGCCAAGAGGTAGGCTGTACCTATAAAGCCACAGGGACAGAGCTGCCCAAGACCATGGGAAAACATCACTTGCATCAGTGTGACCTGGATCTAAGACCTGGAATCAAAGGAGATCATTTTAGAGTTATAAGATTTGACTGCCCCCGCTCAATTTTGGACTTGCATGGGGCCTGTAGCCCCTTTGTTTTGGCCAATTTCTCCCATTTGAAATGACTCTATTTGCCCAATGCCTGTATCTGCATTGTATCTAGGAAGTAACTAGCTTGCTTTTGATTTTACAGACTCTTAGGTGGAAAGCACCTGCCTTGTCTCTGATGAGACTTTGGACTGTGGACTTTTGAGTTAATGCTGAAAATGAGTTGAGACTTTCAGGGACTGTTGGGAAAGTATGATTGTTTTGAAATGTGACGATATGAGACTTGGGAGGGACCAGGGGACGAATGATATGATTTGACTGTGCCTCCACCCAAATCTCATTTTGTAGTTCCCATAATTATTATACGTTTTGGGAAAGACCTTGTGGGAGATGACTGAATCATGCAGACGGGTCTTTCTCATGCTGTTCTCATGATAGTCAATGGGTTTCATGAGATCCGATCATTTTAAAACCAGAGTTTCTCTGCAAAAGCTCTCTCTCACACATAAGAGGTGACTTGCTCCTCCCTGCCTTCTGCCATGATTGTGAGGCCGCCCCAGCCATGTGGAAATGTAGTCCAATACTTCTTTCTTTTGTAAATTGCCCAGTCTCTGGTATGTCTTTATCAACAACACGAAAATGGACTAATACATTGCTGAACTCATGGTAGGTACTTGATACTAGTTTGAAGGAAGGAGAGATAATTGGAAGGGGGATGGGTGGAAGGATAAAAAGAAAGAGAAGGAGAAAGATCAGAAAGGAAGGTGAGGCACTTGGTGGTTTACACCCTGTGAGGGTCTTGAAGAATGAAAAGGCTGTCACAGCAGGGAAAGTAGTCGTATTTTGACATTAAACTATGTGCTGGTTTCTGTAGCTTCCTGAAATTAAATGAATTTTATTTATAAAATTTATCTTGCCAAAATATCAAATTCCCCTAGTCACTGTTACTTATAGGGCATACTTGTTAACTTTTATACTGGACAAAGGGAGGCTGATTTTCATTGAAAATAATTTCAATGAAAAGAGTGATATTTTTGTATTTTGTATTCATATTTTGTATATTTGTATTTTAAATTGCATATACATTGTATGTGTATTTTCTTTACTGTGGAAAATAAGAAAGATTATTTTATTCGAAGTGCATAGTCATAAGCCATCAGATGAAAGTGCTAGAAACCATTCCCTCTTTATTTAATTGAGTCAATGAACTGCCTAACTGGAAAGGAGAGTTTTTAATTGGCATCACTGTTGTAGATTGACGGCAGCTTCTCTGATGCAGCCATTGATAAGAAGTATCTTTTTCTGTTTTTTAATGAAATACTGTTCTATGGGGGATATTATAATCTTCCATTGCAGTTATTTTGTAGAGTCATTTATTTTTTCCTATTTGCATAATTTTCATTTGTTATCTAGACAATACTACAGTTAGATAACACTGTACACTTAGGATTAATGGATTTTGTCATAGTTTTTTTTTTTTAACTAAGTAATTATCAAGCATTAAATACTTATCTGTTAATAAGTACTCATTGACCAGAGGATGGTCTTTATGTTATGAATGCTTACATTACAAAAGAATATAAGGCCTCCCAAATTCTCTATACGACCTAATGCTATTAGTTGATAACTTTTCCAAGACCCTAAGTAAATAAACCATGCTGTACTACAACTATAATTATCAGGGTCAGCTGCTCATCAAATTGGAGAAAGTTGTTTGCAGAAGCAGAATTTGATTTTGATTGTTAAGTTGCAAGCTATCATTTGTTCATAGGTTTAAAATCAGTAAGAAGTCTTTTTCATGTGTTTTTCTTCTTTATCTCTAGCCATTCAGAAGAAAAATGATTATTGCCAGGAGGCACCAAGCACCTCAGGAAAAGTAGAATCTCTTGAGAGAAAGTGCTTCTGCCAGATAAGAGAAGATGATGGACTAAGGTCATTTAAGGTTAAGCTTCTAAAACAAACCAGAAGAAGACACCCAAGATGTATTGGATGAGCTGCTGTGACGATAAGGCCAGCTCTAGGCCTTAGAGAAATGTGACCTGGTAGAAAAGACAGTAGGCAAACAAGATTTAAAGAATTTATCGATTTCTACTTTAGGAACTCCAAATATACTGAAAACACACAAAAATGGCTGTATTACATTAATATTTAGTTTAATATTTCCAAGATTTTTGCTGCTTAACATGTTTAAATGTACATGCACATTGGAGTAATGCTCAGCAGGGCACCCACCCTCAGAAAGGACACAAGATCCCTGGGAGGGCTCCTGGACCAAGCATTAACCCTTTAGGTCCTGGATTATAGATATCTAGTAGATCTCTGGTAAAGAAGTGTCTTAGTCCATTCAGGGTGCTATGGTAAAGTACTCTAGACTGAGTGTCTTCTAAACAACAGAAATTTGTTTTTCCTAGTTCTGGAGGTTATAAAACCTAACTGCAAGACACTGGCAAAGTCAGTGTCTAGTGAAGACCTGCTTCATGGTTTATAGATGGTGATTCCTTGCTGTGTCCTCACATGATGGAAGGTGCACGGCAGCTCTTAAGAGCCTTTTTTTGTAAGGCACTAATCCCATTCATGGAGGCTCCATTTTCATAACATAATCACCTCCCTAAGGCCCCACACCAAATACCATTATATTGGAGATTTGGTTTCAACATACGAATCCTAGGAAGACACAAATATTGAGTCTATAGCAAAGAAGTTAGTGAATATATATAAATTTTAGCATTTTATTATCAATGTATTCTAATTTAATATAAGCACCTTCATGTGTTTAATTCTATGGGTATTTTTTCTGCTAATAGGTATTTTCCAGCATCTTTTGATTAATACACATTCCTTCATATCCTCCAAACCCTGATACACTTTTAATTATGCAATATTTCATGATGCCATCAATCATAATTTTTTAAATACCATGCCCTTATGTTTTCCTCTCTCTTTATGTTTTAAGTGTAACTTGCACAGTGACACCAATATCATGAAATAAAAAGTGAACCCCTTGTAGGTTGAATTTTTTTCCTGATTTCACTCATTCTCCCACTAAATTTGCTAATCACTGCACTCTTCATCCTGCAAATGGGAACAAACTCAAGGAAAATGTTTCATTAACTTACCTCATGAGCCAGAAATATGCATTTTATGCAGAAATATATGTAACAATCACAAAAAAATCAACATATAGGTATTTATAGCCCCTTCTTCCTTCCTACACACACGTAACTCATGGAAGATTTTCATCAACATTGTTGCTTATCATGCAAAGAAAATCATGAGAGACAGTACTTAGGGGTCAGGAAGGGAACAAAACTATTAATACTTGTGCCATAATTCTTGTTATACACACACACACATCTTGAATGTGATTATCTTGTCTGAGATAGTAATACCCAAAGGGATCTTGCACATCACAGCTTCTGAATGATGGATTTCACCAAATGAACAAACGACTATCCAACCAGAAAGTAGTTCTTTCTGGGAAGAGTTCTTTATTTGATAGATATCTCTGCTCTTCTGAAATCATCAGTACTATATTTCACTATGCAGTCAGTCATGAGTGTAGCCAAATATCAGAGTTTGAAAAAAATATTTAATAAATCAAATTGTTTAGACTCACAGATGTTTATTACCCACATTCTGGCAATGTCACTATCTTTTTTTCATTTTACTGAGTCCCTTGGCATGGCACAGTCAGTGCGAAACTAGGGGGAGAAAGAGTATTACTAATTCACTAAGCATTTTTATAGTGCTTAATATCTACTGGCACTAAATGACTCAATATCTCTTTTTAAAGTAGGTAAAATATAATCACATCAGACACAGGCCTTACATTTTAGAAAATTCCAGGGCATTAGTAAGTCCAGATAAGCAAACAGGATGATAACTCAGGATTATAAGTACCATGATAAAGGCAAAAGTATACTGTAGTAGCTATAAGATCAACACAGGATGGCAGCCCATGGAAAGGCAGTGAATAATGACAGGTCAGTACCAGTGAGCCTCTAAAAGAAAAAGAGAACAGGTCTTTCAAGCAGTGGGTGTTTAACAAAATTATAAATGGAACAGGCTATAAAGTTATAAATGATTCAGAAGGATGTGAGTTTGTGTTTCATGGTTTAATAACTGTAGGTCATAGGCCGACAACTTTTCTTCTAAGAAACTATTTACTCAATCTATTTACACCTTAGAGATGGAGAGAGTAAAAGAGAAAAGGTAGCACTCAGCCACATGTAAGTATTCAAAAAATCATATTTTTATCTGCAAATTCATGGTGACGTATTCACAGGACTGTAATTACTTCTGGATATCTAGAGTGAAAAGCTTCAGATTACTTAATAATCAAGGTAGAAAGAGTTCAGAGTTAAAGGAATTTCTGGTAGAAGTTACTAGCTGTTGCAGGTTGATATTTCTGGAAGCAAATGTAGAGGGACAGGTGGCTTAAAATAATAATAAGGGATTAAAACCTATAAAAAGAAGGAACAGAAAACAGGAGAGAGCAGAGACAGAGGTCAAACTGACAGGGAAGCTTGACAAAGCCTCAGCCACCCATACAGAAAGTGGAGCCTTACTGCCTGGGCTAAAATGGCCATGCCTCTATACTCTTACCTCCCTCAGTCACTAAATATGGGCTCCCTCTGGAAGGGCATGGCCTTGAATGAGGAAATTCTTCATAGCTGAGATAAACTGCTGGGCTATGTCTGCTAACCCAACATCCAGAAGCTTGGCAGCAGGAATAATTTGGGAAGTGCATCACTTCAGCAGTCCCGTCAGTGTTCACCAATAGACTTCTGCTTCTCCTGCTTCTGGGAGGAGTCAGCCCTTCTCAGCTCTCTTGGAGTTGATCTGGGCAAATGACTCAGTGATTCAATGGAAAGTTCCAGGTGTGAGTCTTCCATTTCTCTTGTAAATGTGGAATTGTTAGAGATCGTTAAGGAAGACAGAGACATGATCAGATTTGCCTTAAGAAAGATCAATCTGGCAGCGATGTACAAATGTTTTCAAAGAGGATGAGGCTGGAGGCATAACTGATTATTTGTTGCTTGGGTGAGATAAATAGGATGACAAAAGAAAAGGATTTAGAGGGAAGAAAAGAAATTAAAACTACTATTAAGGGTTAACTATACTATTTAATAACAGATTGGTTGTGGGGCAGAGTATGCAGTCTGGAATAAGATTAGTGTAATGCTCGTGTCATTTGTCTTATTTCCCAGCAGAGTGGCTCTAATAGAGCAACAGTACCAGGTAATATTTACCAAATGCTTCTGTGCATCTGCTACTCTGTTCATCACGTTTCATGCATTGCCCTGTCCTCTGGATAGTCAACAGTTAGCTCTTCTACCTTGCTGATAGAATCCCAGTTTTATGTAGTAACTATTCGTTCATGTATCTTTATGGGGCTTCCCTCTCCCTAAGGGGCAAATGTTCATTAGTCTGTGCCAATCATAATAATTCTATTTCTCTTATCAATGATCTGTTAGACATGGTCATGTGACAGAACAACAAGAGAAAGAGAAAAGTCAAATCGGAGGCTTCTGGGATTGCTTTCTCCTCATAATTAAGAAAGGGAGAACTAAGGTAGGGTCTTGTTTGTTCCTGATTTGGGCCACTACCATGTGAAGCCCCAATGCCAGCAGTTTCCCCTTTTTGTAGTCCAGAGAATACCAGAGAGACAGACAGAGGCCCTTCGCATCCCAGCTCTGGGCTTACTTGTTTCACCACTTTTGGTATCTTCAGTTACTTTCAGCTTATTTTTCTCATTGTTTAAACCACATTTGGTGTATTCAGTTACTTGCAGCTCAAGAATTCTAAGTAATATTAATGTGTTTAGCATTATCTGCTCTTCTGTGTATAGAGGAGGATGGAAAAAACAAACAAACAAACAAACAAAAGCTCCAGGCTCCCCAGACCTGCCAAGGAGAGTGGAAGACCCTCTCACATATCTGGAAGTCATGCCAATGAAAACATTAAAATCTTAAATGCCAGTATTTGAAAAACTAATTTCCTTTTTGGCTTTTTTCTACAACCTGGTCTCAGGCTTTCACAGTCTCCAGGTTTCGTCTCAAATGTTAAATATCTTTGTTTCATAAGATTTCAACATCCCAGCTTTTTTTCCTCACTTCATACTATGACCCTTAAATATTTACTGGTCCCCCTTACCAAAGTATATGAAAAGTGCTATTAGCTCTGAATAGTTGTTAGTGGCTCCTCAAGAACTGACTATATAAATTCAACTTTTCATTAGTAACTGGTGTGCAGTTTTACAACATCTAATGGGGCCCTATGCTCTGCAAGATCAAAGGACTAGGAGTGGCTATTTCTGTAGCTGTATGTTTTTCAAGGACTGTGTTATTTGCAACAGAAGATATGGGTACCAAATTCTCAAGTGGTGTCTTTTGGTTTCACAGTCTCATTAGTGGCTAGGGTGAAACTATTCTTTTCATCAGGATAAAATTGTCTATGTTTTCTTCCTTCAATAAAAATAACTTCAGTCAGCAAAACCTTTAGAATTGCATTCTTTTTATTTTAATTTTAAAGTGGTTTTCTAATGAAGGCAAGATAATCATGACTGGAAAAAGCATGTATTCTAAACCAGAAAGAGGAATTAGAGAATGTTAAGCATCATAATAACTGTAACCAAATCTTATCATGATGATTTTTAAAGAAATGTTTAGTTATAAATTGATTATTTAAGTGTAGACAATGATAATACATTATCTTAATAAGATGCTATATTACCCCAAAATGAAATTTGGTATTAAATGCCAGTTACTCCACTTGGGGTTAGATTGTATGTCTTATCTCCTTCTCAAAGACTTTCCTCAAACACATCTCTTTCTTGCATCAACAATTTCTCAATTATTTATAGAGTACTACCACCAGCTGAAAAACAAGCATTATTTTTTTTTCTTTAAAACAAAACTTCCACATCTTTTGATCTCTCCATCATCTTTCTGCTGCTGCCCCATCTCTGTCTTCCCAATTCATTGTAAATCATCTTGACAAACTTAGAGTCACCTCATATGATCTTCCAAACCCACTATAATCAGGTTTTTATTCTCCTTCCAGCAGAGAAAAATCTTGTCAGGGTAACAAAAAGTTTGTTCACTACTCTTTCCTCGTCTTAGACATTTAGACACTTCAATTCCTTTAAGCATAGATGAACACCTCCCTTCCTAAAGCCCTCCCATTTCTTGGTGTCTACAACCTCACGAGCTTCTCATTGAGTGCCTACCTTGTAGCTGTTTCATCTCAGTCTCCTTATTTTATTTTGAGACCAAGTCTCACTCTGTCACTCTGTTGCCCAGGCTGGATTGTGCAGTGGCACAATCTCGGCTCACTGCAACCTCCGCCTCCTGAGTTCAAGTGATTCTCCTGCCTCAGCCTCCCAAGTAGCTGGAACTACAGGCATGTGCCATGTGCCTGGCTAATTTTTGTATTTTTAGTAGAGTGGGGGTTTCATCATGTTGGCTAGGCTGGTCCTGAACCCCTGACCTCAGGTGATCCGCCAAAATAGTATCCCAAAGTGCTGGGATTACAGGCGTGAGCCACTGTGCCCATCCCTATTATTTTTAAATAAACAACTCCATCTGGTTTCTTTTTGTTTTTTGAGACAGAGTCTTTGTCGCCCAGGATAAAGGCTGGAGTGCAGTGGTGCAATCTCAGCTCACTACAGCCTCGACCTCCCAGACTCAAGCCTCCTGAGTAGCTAGGACCGCAGCCACATGCCACCACATTTGACTACTTTTTGTATTTTTTTGTAGAGATGGTGTTTTGGCAAGTTTCCCAGGCTGTTCTCAAATTCCTGGGTTCAAGCAATCTGCCCAGATCAGCCTCCCGAAGTGCTGGGATTACAGGTGTAAACCACCGCACTGGCTTATCTGGTTTCTTAAGCCATATACTGGGAATTTTCCTTGATTTCTCTCTATCCATCGGATATTCTTCTTAATAGTGGCAGAGAGTCCAGTTACTGGGAGCTGTCAGTGGTGTATCCATATGGATCCATAACAACTTCAATTCTTGCCTCCTCTGACGAAAGAATTCAACTGAGGGGCATAAAGCAGAAAAAGAGACCGAGGCAAGTTTCAGAGCAGGAGTGGAAGTTTATTTTAGAGTAAGAAAGGCTGCAGAATAGGAAAGAAAGGAAAATTCACTTGAAAGAGACCCAAGTGGGCACCTGAAGGTCAAAGAGAGAGAGAGAGAAAAAAAGGACTTTAACCTTGACCCTAACAGTTTGTTGGCTCCCCGCTCTCCCAGGATTGTTCCCTTAGGGTGGGGTTCCCGCATGCACAGTGCTTTCTTGGTCCTTTGAAGTTGAGCACCCTCAGTGTGTTTGGGGAGTTATACATATGCCCATTTGAGGCTTTCTTCCCTTTTCCCATGGCGGGTACCTGGAGATCAGACATCGCCACTTTTGTCTCTTAACACCCATGTCCAGGAAGTTGCTTCTCCCTGAGGCCGGCATTCAATTAATATTTTAAATGTTAACGGTACCATCAGGATATTGTCACTCCCTGGCTGCCAAATTATCTTTTTAGAGAAGCAATATGATAACTGCCAGACTATCACCCGACATTCCTGGTGGGTGGCTGAGGGGAGACCTCTCCTGCCCCACGCATGCCTCTCTCTCTACCTGTAACATCCTCACTCTCAAATATGTATATCTAAATCATCAACATATTATATACAATTTGCCTTCTAGAGAGAGCCCACATCTGTCTTCTTGACCTGCATTTCCTGTTATAACCATCATTACCTACTCAAATTATTCGCAGTACCTTACCTAGCCTCCCTGCCTCGATTCTTGTCTCACCAAGATAGTGCTTGGTCCATTTGTTTTTTTACTTATAAAGCTAACATCACTGAAGTATGAGTTACATGTATGAAAAACCACCTATTTTAAGTTTACAGTTGATGAGTTTGTATACCCCCACACCAATCAAGTAATGAAATATTTCTATCAGCTCCCAAATTGTTCCTTTTGCCATTTGCACTTTACACTTGCTTCCCTCTGACCCAGAAAACAACTGATATGCTCTCTGCTACTATAGATTAGTTTTACCTGTTCTGGAATTATTTCTACATGAATTCATATTGTGTATGCTCTTTAATGTCTTAGGTAGCTCCGCATAATGTGAAATTCATCAATGTTTTCTGTCTATGTAGTTTTTTCCATTTTATTGCGGAGTAGCATACTATTACTTGCATGTGTCACAGCTTGTTCACCCATTCATCTATTAAAGATCCTTGGTTTATTTACCGCTTCAAGCCATTAGGAATAAAGATGCTATTAACATTTGCATGCAAATCTTTTTGAAGACATGTTTTCATTGACATTTCTCTAGGGTAGATAACTAGTAGCAAAATTGCTGGAACTCATGTTGACAAACTCTGTTCCATGGTTATACTATCAAACATTCTCACTAGCAAGCTATAAAGTTATTTTTCCACATCCTTACCAATGCTTGCTGTTTTCAATCTTTTGAATTGTTACCATTCTCATGGATGTGCAGTGGTATCTCATTGAAATTTTGATTTACATTTCACTTACGACTAATGATGTTGATCACCTTTTTCTCTGCTTAGCAGAAAGAATATCTTATATTTGAATTTTAGTAGTAATTTTTGCCCTTTACATATCTGAAATATTTTTAAAAATCCTTTTCACACACTCACACACACACACACACATATATATACATATAAATTTCTTAAGTCATACTCTAGGAATTTTCCTTGATTTCTCTCTGGCCATTGGATAGCCTCACCTTCAAATATACATATCAAAATCATCAACGTATCATACACAATTTGCCTTCTATGTATATATATAGAAGAATATCTATCTTTTTGTAGTTTGCCTTTTATTTCCTTGATTGTGTCTTTTAAGGAATAGAAATGTATAATTTTGATAAAATTTTAAATGTCATTTTTTCTTTTATATTTTGTGATTTTTGTACCATTTCAATAATCTCTCTCTCTGCCCCAAAGTAACAGAGATTCTTTTATGTATTTTCTTTAAATCGTAATTTAAATTACTCTTTTATTATACTTTGAATAACTGCAGGACCTTTCATTATGTCACTGTCAAATTGTGTTTTTCTCTCTCTTCCTCCCTCTCTCTTTCTCATCAATCTAGCAAGGAGGTTAACAATGTATTTTAATATTTTCAAAGAACTAACTTTTGGCTTGATCTATCCTTTATCATAGGCCTAGCCTCTCTTTTAGTCAATGAGGTTATGTTCCAAGCAATGGACAGATCTGGAACCTGGAAAAGGATTGTGATTTTTCAATAAACAGCTTTCCTCAGTTTCCTGATCATCCATCTTTGATTTTCTTTGATTATATAAATTAAATAAAACCCTAGTTGACTGCCTGTTAATTTTTTCTCATGGACTGACATATTCTGTTAACTATCTTCATATCTCACTGTGAGTAAAGACTCCTATGTCTGCCACTCAGATGTTGCCAGTCATTGTACTTATCTTGCTTCTGATGGCTAAGCACCACCATCTTGTCTTTATTAATTTGAGTTCCAATCATTCTAATAACTATCACTCAGTTCTATAACAGCATCTCCTGTGTCCTCTAGGCCTTCTATGCAACCCTATCAACAGCTTATCTAGTCTTATGCTGCATATTCAATTTAGATTGATGCCCACCTCTCTGATGCTTTTTTCCCCCACCATCTTCCTTGCAACTCTAGAATTTCTACTTAATTTATTTCAACTCAGAAAATTTTTCATGTTCCAAAAGCTATCCTAGAAGAGAATTAGTATGATCTCACAGGGTAGATGCATTAAATTTTGTTTCCTAGGATGATACTCACATATTGATAAACTCTCGCTTTCCTAACTTCCTGTTCTGTTGCCCATGATTCTGGATTCTCAGCAGCGATCCCATGCACACAGGCTCATCTAATGGTGGAACATTGATATATATTAGTCAGATTCTGTAGCAACTTCTGCATATATTAATAGTTTTTCTCCTTAGCCAGCCTAATAGGTATCTGTATGGATGTTCTGAAATTCATAATGGTACCTTCGTAGACCAGGTTCCCCGGAAATGAGAGTTTGAAATGAGAAGGTTAATTGAATAGTACTTTTAATTTTGCCTGTAAGAATGTGAGAAAGGCAGGATTTGGCAGTAGGAGAAGCTGATTCACAGTTCAGTTGCAGATGAGTAATCAGCCAACTTACAGAAAGTTCAAGAACTTGGGGTACCCTTTAGAGTTGTCCCACAATAAGATAGTGATACCAGATCTTCAAACTATATATCATCCAATTGTCTGTCACCCAGATTACCAGATCTTCAATCTCTGCATCACCCAATTGTCCACAGGCATCCTCCTTCATCTTCTCATCTTACCAAAAGAAGGAACATAATTTTAAACAATGAAGGTTTTGATAAAGGAAAATCCTTTAGCTTTATGCTATTTTGTCAAGAGTTGACAGATAGATGCATTGGCCCTGAAGAGGTGACCTGAGAGGAAAACATGATATCCACTACAGATGTAGGAAATGTTGAAAGCAAATTTTCCAGTTCTTTCTTAAGATTTCTATACTTACATTCAGCAATTGTTTAATGTTAAATTAGTTATCTTGGTCAAATTTAGTATCATGTCATAACTTAGCAAAATCCACCTTTTTTGTGTTTTCTGATTTCTATTTTCTATTTCTGTTTGTGGCATTACTATTCACCTCATTTTATAAGGTAAAACTCTGGGAGTCATCTTTGAATCCCTTACTTTTCCATCTTTGGTCATGCTTTTTCTGCTTACAATGCCCTTTCACCCTCTTCTCTACATAGTGAAATTACATTCATCCTTCAAGAGTGAGCTTTAATATGTCTTCTGTTTTGGAGTCTTCTTTAATTGCTCTAAGTAGCATTAATTATACTTTCCTCTGTACTACTAATATAATTTCTACATCCTATTAGTCAGCTTGGGTGGCTATAACGAATTGTCATAGATTGGGTGGCTTCAACAACAAAAATTTATTTTTTACAATTCTGGGGGCTGGTAGTTTAAAATCGGCATGCCAGCATGGTTGGCTTCTAGTAAGGACTTTCTCCTGGCTTGCAGACAACTGTCTTCTTGCTATGTCCTCACATGGCAGAGAGTGAGAAGAAGCTCTCTGGTGTCTCTTCTTATAAAGGCACTAATCCTATCTTGAGGGTGTCGTCCTCACAATGTCAGCTAATTCTGATTACCTCTTAAAGTTTGCATCTCCAGTACCATTATATTGGATTTCCCTTCAACGTATGAATTTTGAGGAAACACAATTTCATTTATAGCATACATTAGTCTATAAAAGGTCTTACCACATAGTGTTGGTGTAAATAGTATACATGTGTAACCTCTCTTTAAAGGAGATTCTAAAAGGCAAGCACAGTCTCATTTTCTCTCTTTTTAAAATTTTTTTTCTTTTAGAGACTATAGTTCTTGCTTTATCACCCAGGCTGGAGTGCAGTGGCATGATCATTGCTCATTGCAACCCCAAACTTTTGGGCTCAGGCAATTCTTCCACCTAAGCCTCCCAAGTAGCTGAACCTACAGGCACACACTACCATGCCTGGCTAATTTTATTTTTATTTTTGTGGAGACAGGGTCTCTCTATGTTGCACAGGCTGCTCCCAAATTCCTGGCCTCAGCAATCCTCCTGCCTTGGCCTTCCAAAGTGCTGGAATTACAAGCATGAGCAACCATACCCAGCCTGATTTTCTTTTGATCTCCAGTGACTGGCACAGAGACAACTATTGGTTATTTGCTGAATTCTGAAATAATTTACTGAATTCTGAAAAAGCTTATTTCAGAATTGCTGAAATTCTGAAATAATCTTATTTGCTGAATTGAAGCTTATTTGCTGAGTTCTGAAATAATCTATGTTATGCACGTGCCATATTTAATATAAAATGACAAGTCAATGTCTCTAATTTTCTAATTTTATGTTTTTTTTTATTAATGATGGTATCTTGACAATATTAATATTGTGATAGTGATGAATTAGTTATCCTTAGGTGGCAAACCTTATTTTGCATTCATAGAACATTGTACTTGCACTTCATAGCACTTTTTACAAATGTAACGAATTAGATGTATAATGAACTCCTTAGTATTTTTACTATAATTTCACAGAATGGAGAATACATTTGTCCTTTTTATCTACATATCTTATGCTTTGTGCAATGCCTTACACTGAAAAGGAACTCAGTGATTTTTATCAAATTATAGGCATAAATATATTGCATTGCAGCAATAGAAAACACAGCTATGGAAAAATAGAATATTTTAAATATTCACCAAAGAAGAAAATTGTAGGCAGGTTAGCCTGGGTATTGGTTGCCAGTGATAAATAATAATAATAATTATAGCAGTAGCACTTAGAAAAGAAAAAGCCATCTTTCTCTAAGAATAATTATGAGGATTTTGAGGCTAAAAATCTGAGCTAAAAGAACAATCTTTGTAAGCAATAACTGCAGTAACTAATCAGTTGATAAAACTTTGAAAATTCCAGATACTGAAAACCCTGAATGCCCAAATCACAATTTAGTCACAGACAAATGCATGGGTAGAAAAGATTGAAATTCCAAATAAATTAGCGTAATGGTGATACATATCGTATTTTCTGAAACAAATACCAACTCTGTTCACACTAAGGTAAAAAGTTCTTTGACGGAGTACTAGGATACACATATTTGGTAAAATTTATACATGAGATGTTTACAAACTGGACACAATGAATGACTAGAATGCTAAACTTTCAACAGTTAAGAAAATGGTAAGGATTATTATTTCTATGAGTATGTTTTATTAAATATTTTATATAACATCTATTTTCAGAAATGGGAAAGAAAATTTAAAATTAATTAATTTCAAAAATTTGGTAAACTTATTGTTGCTAATCTTGAAAATCAACTGAGTGCAGAATTATGCATTTCATCTCATATATCTCTCTGATGAATCTCTTCTTCAATAGACTACAAATGACACTGCCATACTGGTTCTTATGAAGAACACATTCAGTGGAAGTAACCAGGGCTTATAAACTAAAATTGATGTTTGGCTTAAACTGATATGAACCCATTAGCCAAAGGACAGTGATAAATGCAAAAAGCACACATGGGATCCTAAAAATTTATGACTCAGTAGGCTGATTTAAATAAGGATGACTCACATTCCAGTAAATCTTCATTATTCTGAGCAAACTAGGTTGTAACCTTTTAGTGTTCTAAGAAGAAATTGGTTATTGATCATAAACAAAAGTCATAGAATTTGATATACACCAAATGGAATTAGAAACAGGGAAATATTCTTCATGATAATGGCAGTTAACACCTCCATGGACGTACTGTTGAAGGAATCCAAATCTACTTTAATGAGCTTTTCTACCACCAGAAACATTTTCCAATTTGTGTTCATTCTGTGTGCTGTATGGCAGGATTTATTTTCTGGAGTAATGGCATCAAGCCCATAGAGCTTTCTTGTTTTGGACTTATACCCTCTTCATTCTCATTTCTTACTTAGTTTATAATTAAATGGAACAGCAAATATACATTTGTGCAATTAATCATTAATATTGTAGGCATTTTTCCTATGCAGTTTCTGAAAGTAATTTTCAGATACATAGTTTTAAGTGTATCAGCAATTTGTCTTGAAGAAACACTGAGCAAAATGTGTTTTTACCTTATGTCTGAAATAATGGATTATAGTTTGTTTGCATTTTCATAAAGTTTCTTTTTGCATTAGATGTTCCACATGAAATAACAATAAAAATTTTAATATTAATATAAAAAGTTGGCAAATGACATTTTAAAATGACCTATTTTAAATAATTATTAATTATAAAAATGGCTTAATATAGTCTGAGCTATAAATGAGATTTACCTTTTTACTCAGTTAAAAAAGAGATATTATGAATAAAAATCCTTCGGAGAAAAGAATAATTAGTTTTTCAATGAATTGCCTTGTAATTAAGCCTTAGCTACTAACAGTGTATGTGAGTTTAAACAATAATTTATGGGCCAGGCTAGGTGGCTCATACCTGTATTCCAAGCACTTTGAGAGGCCGAAGTGAGCAGATTGTTTGGGCTTAGGAATTTGAGATCAGACTGGGCAACACGGCAAGGCCCTCTCTCCACAAAAAATACAAAAAAATAGTCAGGAGCAATGGTGGGTACCTGCGGTCCCAACTACTTGGGAAGCTGAGGTGGGAGTGCTGTTTGAGCTTGGGGACAGAGGTTACAATGAGCCAAGATCCTGCCACTGCATTCCAGCCTGGGTGATGGAGCAAAAATAATAATAATATTTTTAAAAATTATACTTTAGGCCAGGTGCGGTGGCTCACCCCTGTAATCCCAGCACTTTGGGAGGCTGAGGAGGGCGGATCACGAGGTCAAGAGATTGAGACCGTCCTGGCCAACATAGTGAAACCCCGTCTCTACTAAAAGTACAAAAATTAGCCAGGCGTGGTGGTGCATGCCTGTTGTCCCAGCTACTTGGGAGGCTGAGGCAGGAGAATTGCTTGAAACCAGAAAACGGAAGTTGCAGCGAGCCAGGATTGCGTCATGCACTCCAGCCTGGTGATAGAGTGAGACTCTGTCTCAATAAAAAAAATTTTTTCTTTAGGCAGAAATACATCTATATTGAAAATATAAGCTTAAATTTTTGTTGCTAAATTAAAACATAGAAATATTGTCATGTTAATTGCCAATAAATACTAATACTTTAAGCAAGATATCTGTTTAAGCTGATAAATTCTATGAATGGGTCCATGATTATTCATTACTTTGCAAATTTTCAGAACTATGTGCATTATTATAATTAGCATGTTTATTTGCAATGACACACAGGGAATCTGTGATTTAACCTTTCATGCATTTTTACAGTAATTACATTAGTTGATCTTTTAAATGTATTACTTTAAAATATCATCTGAAATTATACAGTACTCTTTTACCAGAATGAAATAAGCAAGATTAATAAAATTAATGTGAATTTAGTAAAACTGATCAAGAAAAAGTAGAGAAAACACAAATGATTAATATTAGAAACAGAATAGAGATATATTATTGATCATTTGAACTTAAAACATTAAGAGACTATTATAATCAACTTTATGCTAATAAACTTGACAACATAGATGAAATGGAAAAATCCTTTAGAAAACACAACTTACCAAAATTGATAAAAGACATAGAAAGTTTTAATTTTCTCTTAAATACTGTAGAAATTGAGTTAATTTTCAAAATCTTATTACAAAAACTCAAATGGTCACACTGTTGAATTCTATCAAACACATAATGAATAAATCATGAAATGTCACAAAACACTTTTAAAGATATAGGAGGAGGAAAAGACTTACCATTTATTTTATGACATAATCATAACTGTAACACCAAAATTTGACAGACATTATAAGAGAAGGTTATATAAATTGAGAAAAAAAAACCTTGAATACAAATTGAATCCAAAAACATATAGAAAGACAATAAATCATTATTAAGTTGGAGTTACCCCTGTAATGAAAAGATGACTTAACATTTGAAAAAAACCAACATAAATAACATATTAACAGAATACAGGAGAAAATTTATTTAGTAGTCTCAGAAAAATATATTCAACCCACGCAGTTAATAAAAAAGAACAACTTTTATTCAAACTACAACCTACAAAAAGACATCTAAAAATACAATTAAAATGATTTATATAATTTAATGTTGAGTTTTTCCCCCTAAAGATCAGTAACACATCATGCATGTGAATTACAATGTAGGTTGTTCCAGGTGGTGACAGAAGACTATAAGAATTAACTAAATATAAGGCATGAAGATTAGAAAGAAAGAACAACTTTAGCTATTTGTAATCGACACGATTGCCTGTGTAGAAAATTCTTACTAATTTCCAAAGCAACCATTACATTGGTGCAAAAGTAAAAGAAATGACAAAAACTACAATTACTTGTGCATCGACATAATGAGTAACTAATAAGTAAGTAGCAAGGTTTCTCTGTACAACATCAATGTACAAGAGTGTCTTGCCTTTCTATATATTGCAGAAAACAATTGGGAGATGAAATTTTAAAAGCTTTATTTTTAATATTAAATAACATATGTAAAAATACATTTATCAAAAAATGCAAGATCTTTGCACTAAAATGTTACTAAGACAAATTAAAGAAAACAAAAAAGAAATGGGAAGGTATACTTTTTTATGTATTAGAATATTCAATATGATTAAAAACACAGATTATTTCAAAAATTGATCTAAGATACATCGCCAATCAATATTCCAAGTAACTGCTTTATAAAACTGACAAGCTAATTATAAAATTTACATTAAAAATGTCAAGGGTGTGGCAAGGATTTACTGTAGCCTAATTTTGCAAATATATAAATAAATAAATAAAAGTCCAAGTTGGAAGATTTATCCTGCCCAAATTTAGAGATTAATATATTAATATAGAATTATAGTAATCAAGACAATAAAGTATTGACATAAATAGGGCAAACAGATCAACAGCACAGAGTTCAGAACTGGAGATATACTGATACTGTATTGCACAGGGAAAATAAAATACTTAAAACAAATGCTCTTTAAGCAGTTAACTATATACTAACTATAAAACTAAATATTTTGAAGGAGGGATGGTAAAAATTCTTGACTCTTACTGATACAGGAGTTAAGAAGTAATCACTTAGGCAGAGAGTAAGGATATGGGAATCCTCATCAGGCTTTTCTTTTTGATGAAAAGCAGCCCTAAATCATTTTCTAACAAAGAGCACTCTGAAAGTCAAGCTGCAGACATAGACAAGCAAGCTGGAAGCTTACAGGGGTGAATACCAGCTGGAACTAGGGACTAGACATGTTCCAGATGGTGGCTCCACCTTCCCTTCTCTTTCTTGGCCACATATATTGTAAGGAGCAGACAAGATGACTCTGATCAACTGGAAAGTCTGTTTGCATAATAAGATGCCATTCTCATATCAGCTAAAACAGACTTTAAATAAGCAAGAGTGATAAAAGACAAAGGAGGACACTACATGATGATAAAAGATTCCATACAACAAGATTTAACTATCCTAAATATATATATATATATATATATATACCCCAAACTGGAACACCCAGATTCATAAAACAAATACTACTAGAGCTAAGAAAACAGAGAGAAAGCAATACAATGACAGTGCAGGACTTCAGTAGCCCACTGACATGACTACATAGATCATTGATATGGTTTGGCTGTGTCTCTACCCAATCTCATCTTAAATTGTAGCTTCCATAACTTCCACATGTTGTAGGAGAGACCTGGTGGGAGATAATTGAATTATGGGGGAAGTTTCCCCTATACTGTTCTCATGGTAGTGAATAAGTCTCATGAGATCTTATGGTTTTATGAGGGGTTTTCTTTTTGCTTGGCTCTCTTTCTCTCTTGTTTGCTACCCTGTAAGACATATCCTTCACCTTCTGCCATGTTTGTAAGGCCTCCCCAGCCACGTGGAACTGTGAGTCCATTAAACCTCTTTTTCCTAATAAATTATCCAGTCTTGGGTATGTCCTTATTACCAGTGATAACTGGCTAATTTTCTTAATTTGAGAGTTTTTTATATTTTTTTATCTAGGGCATCTAATACCATAAAACTTTCCTGTTCACACTGTTTTTTGTACCCAGAAATTATGATATTTTGTGTCTCTGTTTTCATTCATTTCAAAGAACTTTTTAATTTCTGCTTGAATTTCATTGTTTACTCACAGTTTGTTTCAGAGCAAGTTGTTTAGTTTTCATGCCCTTGTGTAGTTTTGAGTGTTCTGTTTGTATTGATTTCTAATTTTATTCCACTGTGGCCTGAGAAAATACTGGTATAATTTTGATTTTTTTTTTGGCTTTATTGAGACATGCCTTATGGCCAAACATATGGTCAATTTTGGAGAATATTCCTTGAGCAGATGAGAATGTATATTCTGCGGATTTTGGGCACAATATTCTGTAAATGTCTAACAGTTACGTTTAGTCTAGAGTGCAGTTTAAATAGAATGCCTTTGTTGGTTTTCTGCCTTGATGATTGTATAAGACAAGGATGTCCACTCTCACCATTCCTATTCAACACAGTCCTGGAAGTCCTAGACAGAGTAATCAGGCAAAGGAGGGAAATAAAATGTATCCAAATTGGAAAAGAGGAAGTTAAATTGACTTCACTGAAGACATGATCATATATTTAGAAATCCCTGAAGATTCCTCTAAGAGACTCTTAGACTTGATAAGCCATTTCAGTAAAGTCTTAGGATACCAAATCAACATACAAAAATCAGTACCATTTCTGTACATCAATTACTTTGAAGCTGAGAACCAACTTGAGAAACTAATCCCATTTACAACAGCCAATCAAAAAAAAAAAATACCTAGAAATACATTTAACCAAGAAAGTGAAAGATATCTACAACAACTACAAAACACTCCTGAATGAAACCTTAGATGACACAGCAAATGGAAAAACATCCCATCCTCATGGATTGTTAAAAGGAATGTTGTCAAAATGACCTTATTACCCAAAATTAACAGATTCAACACAATTACTATAAAATTTCCACTGTCATGTTTTCACGGAATTAGTAAAAAACAATCCTAAAGTTCAACCAAAAAAAAAAAAAAAAGTCCAACCTGGGTGCTATGACTCATGCCTATAACCCCAGCACTTTGGGAGGCTGAGGCATGCAGATTTCCTGAGGTCAGGAGTTCAAGAACAGCCTGGTCAACACAGTAAAACCCTGTCTCTACTAATCATACAAAAATGAGTCAAGCGTGGTGGCAGGTATTCGTGATCTCAGCAACTCAGGAGGGTAAAGCAGGAGAATCCCTTGAACCTGGGAAGCGGAGATTGCAGTGAGCCAAGATTTCGCCACTGCACTCCTTGGTGACAGAGTGAGACACCATCTGAGAAAAAAAAAGCAGCCAAAATAGCCAAAGCACTCCTAAGTGAAAATAACAAATCTGGAAGCATCATATTTCATTTCCTTTTCTTTGAATTACAGTACAAAGCTATAGTAACTAAAGCACCATGATAACTGGCATAAAAATAGACACATAGAGCAATAGAAGAGAATAGAGAACCCAGAAATGAAACTGCATACTTATAACCAACTCATCTTTAATAAAGTTGACTTAAATAAACATTGGAGAAAGGATACTTTGAGTATGCTAGAAACCCAATCCTCTCCATTATGCTTGTAATTCTCATGTTACAAACAAGTACATGCACCCCCTGAATCTAAAACGAAATAAAATCAAAAGGGATAAGTAGTTATAAATAAAACTTAATAACTACTAAAAGTAGTTATAAAACGAAATAAAATCAAAAGGGATAAGTAGTTGGGAGAAAATGTAGTCCAAATAGCATTAAATATACAACTCAATTGACACAAGTAATTCAATATAAAATGAACAAAATACTTGATACTTCACAAAGAAATAAAGATAAAAGTAACCTATTAAAACATGCTTAACATCATTAGTCATTAGGAAAATTTAAATTAAAACCGGCTGGGCGCGGTGGCAGGCGGATCATGAGGTCAAGAGATGGAGATCATCCTGGCCAACATGGTGAAACTCTGTCTCTACTGAAAATACAAAAAATAGCCTGACATCGTGGCATGTGCCTGTGGTCCCAGCTACTCCGGAGGCTGAGGTGGAAGAATCGCTTGAACCCAGGAGGCAGAGGTTGCAGTGAGCTGAGATTGGGCCACTGTACTCCAGCCTGGCAAAAGAGCAAGACTCTGTCTCAAAAAAAAAAAAGAAGAAAATTAAAAACAGAGAAAACATCATGACGTACCCGCTATAAAGGTTGAGCTGCATTAAAAAACACAAAAACTAAAACTAACAACCCAAGTATTTACCATAATGGGAAACACTGAGAACACTCATAATTTACTGTGGGAAAGTACACAATACAAGAATTTTGAAAAACTGCTTTAAGTTCCTTAAAAAATTCAACATGTACCTTGTTCATTACCCAGAAATTCTAATCCTAGGTATTTGTGAAAGAGAAATGAAAACACAAATAAGCTTGTACAAAATACATACAGCAATACTCAGAGGTGTAAACTAAAAACAACTGAAATATTCAACAGAAAAATGAACAAATGCATTTGATTGTAATAAAATAATTTTTTAGACTATTGCTCAGGAGCAAAAAGGAATACATTACTTACATATACAACAATGCAGTTGAATCTTATAGACAAGCTGAGGATAAGAAGTTGGACATGAGACTATACACTTGATGATTCCATTGATGTAAAGAGCTAGAAAAGTCAAAACTAATCTGAAACAAATAGTCACCCCAGAGTGAGTAGACATTGAATGTTAAAGATACATTAGAATTTCCGGAGTAATGAAAATCCGTATCTTGACAGAGTTGTACAAACATTTATCGAACTCATTAAATTCAACATTTTAAATTGGTGCATTTTACTGTATCTAAAATTTACTAAAAAAAACTTTGAGAAAATATTGAATTTTAGTTATTAGGTTTGCTTTTCTTGATGTTATGATTTGGCAATTTTGAAACTATTCTGTCTATATTCTAGACTTGAGCAAATGAATATAAATTTTGGGAATAAAAGGAGCCATATTTTTCATTGTTGGGGAAATAAATTACAAATATGGAAAAGGAAATGTTTAAAGAGTATGTTGTGTTGTTGATTTTGAAAGAGAATCATCAGTATCGATTCATGGCTTTTTATATATAGATAAAACAAATAAAAATATGCAAATAAAGAAATAAATATAGTTTATATACATATATATACCTTAATATCTCATATGTATATATATTTTCATTCAGCCTAGAAGCAATAAAATATCAGTAGCAATGAACACATTTAGCACTCAGAAGCCTGTTTATTTAAGACTATTTTTCACTTGAAAGGAGCTAGACTTTCTAAGAGAAGACCGATTCCAGGTCTTGTACAAGGAAAACACAAAATAACCCTATAACACATTTGACAAAGAGTAAGAATGTTTTCAAAGAATTAAGGTAAAATATGAAAAGCAAAATTGAAGGAGTTCCCAATTCCCAAATCTGTATAAATTTGAATATCCAAAATACATAACTCTAATATTACATTATAACCCATAGTATAAAATAAGAATAATTATTCCATTCTAATATAAAGTAACAAGCAAGTAAGGAAATTTCTTAGAGTAGAATGTCAAATGATAAGAACGAATGACTGAATTAAGAAATCATCAATGAATACTAAAACTAGTCAGTAAAAGTTTGATTGATGGTTGAATATCTACATACAGTCAATGTAAATTCCTCCAAACTACTGATTAGTTGCAAATGAAAAGTAGCAACATTACAGTGGAGAAGAATGGTAGTCTCCACTTTAAGTAATCAAAGTTAATATGAGCAGTATTGGTATAAATTCATGGGCCTCCTGATATTCACTAAAATCTCTATATCAATTTTGCAAAATGTCTGACACAAATGCATAACCCAGGACTATCTATTACAAAAAATTTCAGAAAACCCAAATTAAGAGACATTCTACAAAACAACTATTCTGTACTCTTTAAAAATGTTAATGTCAAGGAAGAAAAGAGAATCATTTTCTTTAATGATTAAACTAAAGAGATATGACACATAAGTGCAATGTGGGATGCTAGGCTGGATCCTGGACTGGCATCAGGAGATGGAGTTTAGCCATTTTTAGATATTTGATAAAATTTGTACATGGGCTTTCAGTAAGATAATATTAACAACGTCAAAGGTTCTGATCTTGGTTATCATGCTGTTATGTAAGAAAATATCAATGTTTAACAAATGCAGTTAGAAATCTTAAGGTAAAGAGACATAATATCTACAACTTACAAATGGTTCGGGGGTAGAAAGAGAGTAAGAATAAGTGGCGGCCGGGCGCAGTGGCTCACGCCTATAATCCCAGCACTTTGGGACGCCGATGCGGGTGGACCACCAGGTCAAGACATCGAGACCATCCTGGTCAACATGGTGAAACCCCGTCTCTATTAAAAATGCAAAAATTAGCTGGGCATGTTGGCGCAGCCTGTAGTCCCAGCTACTCGGGAGGCTGAGGTAGGAGAATTGCTGGAGTCCAAGAGGCGGAGGTTGTGGTGAGCCGGGATCGCGCCATTACACTCCAGCCTGGATAACAAGAGCAAAACTCTGTCTCGAAAAAAAAAAAAAAAAAAGAACAAGTAGCTGCAACTGGGGCAAAAAATAAACAACTGAGAAACATACATATGGAAATTCTCATTATTGCAACTTTTCAATAACTTTAAAATTATGTCAAAATTAAAAGGTACAAAAATTAAAAGAGAGACTGAGGAGTGGTAATTGGTAATGTTGAATATAAAAAAATATATAGCCTTGGAATCTAAATGCAGAGAATGTGTTAAGGATGAGAAAATGTGATCAATTGTGTCAAAAGATGATGACAGCCCAAGTAAGATGATAATGAGAAATGATCACAGTTTTTTTTAGCAAGTTTTTATGCTGCAGATGGGAATAAGTCAGGAGATAACAAAAACAAAATAATGATCCAAAATAGAGAGGGGCCGATCACTGGAGTGATATCCTTAAGTAGGTGAGACTGTGCTCTAGTGCCTAAGTAGATAAATTGGTTTGAGAAATAAGCTTGGGTGGATCATCTGGTGACAGATGGGAAGGCAGAGTTGGCCCATGTAGATACTTGTAGATGGATAAAACTAGGGGTGGGAGTTTGTGGAAACTTTCTTCCTTCATTTTAAATGTTCCATCATCAGTTAATAATAAAGATGTGAAGAGACATATAGTGATTAGAAAAGAAAGAAGAAGAATTTGAGTCAAAGAATAAAGTAAAGGAAGATTTCTAAAGAGCATTAAAGACACAAACTCTTCTTGTTTATGAATTTATAGTGGAATGGAGGAGTGAGTTTATTGTTCTTTCTAGCCCTATCCAATTTTATAGATATATATCTATATATGAGTATTTGAAGAGTTCAATTTCACCATAGTTCTAGTTTAGCCTAGTCATTTAAAGAAGCAAAGGAGGGATAAGGGTATTGGGGTTTTATCAAAAGTAGTGCTTATAATAATTAAGTGAATAAGCTATGTAAGGAAGGAAAGATGTTAAGAATGTAAGTGGCTGTGACTGTGATTGATTGAAATGTAGTGAACAGGCTTTGGAATGGGAAATGGGGCACTAAAGGAAGGGACGAAGGAAGAGAAGAGGTATTCAAAGTGAAATACAAACAATAATGAATAATGTAGAGTTTGGGGTAAAAATAGGATCTAGGGTATGGTAGGAAATGGTTGATGAAAGATTGAAGTCAAGATGAGAGGTACTTAAGAAATGGGGGTAGGATACTGGAAGATCCATCTGTGTGTATATTTACATTGTCAAGAATTAAGCCAGTGGAAGTGTTGAAGATAATGACAAAGAGCTGGGAGCTAAATATTCAAGAAATGAAGAGGAATAGCCAAGGCATAGGCAGATGGCAGACAGAA